>JAGDYQ010000258.1:588162-603057 GCA_021962125.1 Bulinus truncatus
CGGTATGTGGCACGAAGTTGGATTTTTTGGGCCACCCTAAGGGGTAACACAACATCAAGTGAGTGACAGGTCAACATACAATGTTAGAAAACAATGACATATATAAAAGCCGGCGAAAGTTTGAGTAGATTAGTAATTTAACATTGGTTTGTAAATGGGCCTTTGAGATGGTAATTGTGTATATGACATGCAAATAGTCATATTTTAAAATAATATTATTTTATGATACTGTATTTATTAAATATAGTTAGCTTAATAATCTAACTTATAAAGCTCCGGGTCGCGGTGTGTGGGGAATCCATTCTATTAATAAACGACCTCCAAAAATAAATAAATAATAGTATTTGATAAAGTAATCACGTGTCTCGATTCGATATATTTTTTTTTAAATCTACAGTTTTAAATAGTTTCTGTGGTTTTTTATTATGAAATATAAAAGTCCCTAATATTAAATATTAATAATAATATATAATATCATTCAAATTAGTTTAGTTTTTATAACAACAGATAGTATTTAACATCGTCAAACGTAAACAAATTATAACTATATAAGACTAGGTCACTAGCGAGCGCGTTCGTAAATAAAGTTCTTTTTAAAAATCAATATAATATTAAAAACAAAAAATCTGTAAATTTCTATACAAATTAAGTTCTCTGCTATTATCGTATTTCATTTTTATAATTAAATAGGGCTTTGATTTATTTTAAATTACAAAATAAGATTTTATTAGCTTAAAATAAGTCAAGTGGAAGTGAAAAAATAATCGAGCAATTTTTTAAAAATAGTACATTAAAAGTTTTATTTTTTGTAGTGTGACACTGTTGGCCGAATGGCTGAGTAACTTGGGGCTTGCGTTCTATTCTGACTATTCAGGTTCGATTCCTCACAGGGGCATATTTTTTTTTTAGAATTTAGCTTTTGGTTGTTTTAATGAAAAGTAACTAATTTATCCTTTAGGATGTTGTAAGAAGAAGAAACAACTAATTAGATTTTTAACTATTTCATAACTTAAAAAAAAATTTTTTTTGAAAAAAAAATGTATCAAAGCTGAACACAGAGACGTACCGTACCTATGGTGGGGGAGGGGGGGGTCCAAAATCGAAATATTAAGTACATATGAAAAATATAAAATTCCACCCGTCGTTCGACGGGCTAAAATACTTGTAAAAAATAATTCTGCACTTAGAAATCCGTGTTAATAGTTACTATTAAAGAAGACAGTTAGACAAATTCGCGCACAATACATTTGCAGCGGATCAATTAAGTACAATTTTTTATCAATTTAAATGTATACTATTTGTAAAAAAAAGCTCGACAAGTAATTAGCCAGTTGTAAATATTACATTGCTAAGCATATAGTAAATGAACCGATTGTTACTTGGCCTGGCAGGAAGACCAGAAGACTTGCTGCCGGTTTGCGTGTAGTTTTTAAACTTGCAATAGACCAAAAATCATTTAGATTGGCAGTTCCCGTTTTTTGCCTTGGAGTACATCGACGCTAAGCATTAATAAAATTTCGTTGATGGATTGTGATTGTAATCGAATTAGCAGACGCCTCTGTTTATTAATGATTATTCTCATATTAAACATTTTATTGAGATAAAACCTTTAGTTGCGAATGCAACGGGCAACTACTTGTTCATAATAAAATGACAAGTTTAAATATATTGTACAATCACTTATCTACTTAATAAAAGGCAAGTGTGTATTTCTGTTCCACCAATGGTATTTGATAAAGTTATCACGGCATGGGAACGCCGTCGCTATAAAAAATCTATGACGTCATTTCCGATGTTACAATTTTTTTAGCAGAATGGGTACGCCGTCGCTATAAATAAAAAAAAATATCCTCTATGACGTCATTTCCAGATGGTACATTTTTTTTTCTTTTCCTACTTATTAGAATTGAACTTGCGCGCGGGTGCTGTATCGTGCCACATCAACTTTCCTTTGTGCTGCAGAATGGCATAATAAAGTATTTATTTTTTACTTTTCAGTTCATTTTTATAAAAGCATTTTTTAATGCTTTGTTTTGATCAGGCATGCGGAGCCGCCATATGTTTTCTGGCTCCGGCTCCCACAAATTTGACGGCTTCGGCTCCTGCTCGGCTCCGGCTCCCTATTAAGATAGTATCACACGAGACAAATTTTTTTGTAATTGCGCCAAGCAAACATGCCGCTGATAAAAAGTTATGCAAATTTTGCCGCGTTCACCCCTATAGTCAGGAACTTGAAAAATATACGCATTGTCGCTTTTACTAAAAACAAATCAGTTCAGTGCATCCAGAATCATATCATTATTTTCGACCGAGGTTTCACTAGTCGCCATTTTCATAAGTAACAAAAAGTTGTTTCCATGACCAAATTAGCAACTAGTAAAATGATACATTATTTAAAATATTTTAAAGAATTCAGTATTTATATTTATTAATTATTAATTCAAAGTGAATATTCGGACCCCGTCCAATAAAGTCTGATTGTTATTCAGACCCACAGAGTTATAAATTTATCTACTCTATTTCAGCTATTCTCTATATAATAAAATTGTTAAATACAGAAAGCGACCATTTTGTTTTTAGTCTATTACAAATTCGCGGTCAAATAATATACAAAATAGCGCGTTCTATTTGTCGTCGTAGTAAAAATTTATTTTTCAATGATTGACGCAATTATTCTATGAAATAAAACTGTTTTATTTTTAATTATAACAAAATAACATACCATTAAAAAAATTTCGGAGGGTAAACAATATTTAAAACGAACAGAAAACGATTCCCCATTAAAGATTTCTTGTTGCGATGTGCGTGCACGATATCATTTAAATGCTGTCGTGGCGTTCGTAAAACATGACAACATTTCAAATTGTAGGAGGCAAACAAGCAAACAAAGTTGGAATATTAAATATAAAAAAAAAATTCTGCTTTAAAAAAAAAAAATTTGGGAGCCGTGCAGCCGCCAGATTATTTTGCCTCCGGCTCCAGCAAAAAGTGCGGCTCCACGGCTCTTCGGCTCCGGCTCCGCAAGCCTGGTTTTGACTTTAATATTGAGAGAATTAAGGGTAAAACGTAACGGGAGCATAAATTAGCACCCATATTTTTATTTCATGGTGTTTAGTTTGGTTGGTTGATTTGCTTTGGTTGATTTGGTTGATTGATTTTGGTTGGTTTAGTTTGTTTGGTTGGTTTAGTTTGTTGTTTTGGTTGGTTGGTTTGGTTGGTTGATCGGATGGTTTGGTTGGTTAGCGTTGATGGGTAAAAACGTAATTTGTGAACGATGTGGCAGTGACGGTTTTGGCTTAGATGGTTTGGTTGCTTGGATTGTTTGGCTTGGTTGATTGGTTAGCTTGGTTGATTGGTTAGCTTGGTTGGTTAGTTGGTTTGGTTGGTGGTTTGGTTTGATTGGTAGGTTCGGTTGTTTTGTTCGGGTGGTTGTTTGGTTTGGTTTGGTTGGTTAGCGTTGTCGGGTAAAACGTAATTTGTGACGTATGAAATGTAGGTCGTTTCTGCACAAAGGAAATATTGAATAAAATGAGCAAACAAAAAACTTTAGTCAAACGTTAGTGACTCTATCAGTAAGCAGACTGTTTGTAGTTTGAGTTGCCAATCATCACTCGCTCACAACTTTTTTTGTGGTTGTTGTCAGATGAGTTTAATTGTATTGAAAAATGGACGAGCCTTGCTGTTCAAAAAATGTTTTTTTATAAAAAATATAAAATTCCGCCCGTCATCGATAGGCTAAAAATACACAGTCCACAGTTCAATTATTCAAACTCGACATCATTATTTACTGAAGCTAAAAATGTTGGATTATTACAATTCATTTTAGACTGATATTGATTCATGTGATATTCTAAGTGATGGGTCAATCGATTTAATTCTGGGGGTGTTTCACCTTCAAAAGTAGATTAATGAAATTGGATTCCAAACACATCTTTTTCATTTCAGCTGATTCATCTCCTCTGGCTTTTCTGATCACCTCAGTATCATTTTTAAGTAAATCTCACTTAAACAACTTTATGATTTTATACAATTCAATAGAAAATATTAAAATCAAATGCTAAAATGTGTCATCTTTGATTTAAAGAAATATGAAGTTTATTCATGCAATGGAAAAATACAACAATAATAATTACAAAAATCAATAGGCTTCATAGCCTGAATAAACACATAAAGACTGTCAAAAAACAATACATATTAAGAAACACCATTAGACTGAATAGCATAGAAGGACTGTCAAAAACCATTATTAGTACCAGCCGCCAACAGACTGGATAGCACAGAAAATACTAAAATAATATTCATCAAAAGAAAGTGTTCACTGTAATGGCTATAAAAGCAGACAAAATCATTTCGTTGAGTATAAATAGAGTAGTTATCCTTAATACAGAATAATGGCTAATTTATGAAATGTGTGAACCAATTTTTTTATCAGGGAATAGTTCATTGGATTAATTAATTGATATTTCATCGTCCTTATACTTCTTTTTAATGCACTGAAATGAAAATTTGCTCAGTAGACATTCATTTAAGTCAACAAATTCACTTTTCTAAAGAAAATATTGGTAAATAGATTAATATCAATATAGGCTATATTGGGAAACAAACGGTGCCCAAACCCCATTAGACATGACACAAATTAATCAAAGCAATTTTTGGTTAGGGTCCCATTCTACACCTTATACGTAGCCATATAATAATATAAAGGGCTCAAGGGGCCCTTGAGGCCCAATGTTTTATTCATTTTCTAACACTATGTTTGAGTTTAAAATTGGGCCCTGAAAATAAAATAATTATACGTAGTGATAAAAAATAACCCGTCCTTGGAGCCCCTATAACATACATTTTGTTAAAATATTTTTGTTATGCCCTCTAAATGCTGGGCATCGGTGTTTCTTTCTGAAATTGAAAAAAATATTAAATAACAATCAATATAAGCTATATAGGAGAATATGGTACCTAGAGTAACATTCATGCCCAAACCCCAGAGTACATGACAAAATTAACTATATATTAGTGGGATAGATATGTATGAGCGAATGGGCCCCTAATTTTTTATTACTACGTTTAAGGTGTAATATAGAGCCTTCAATATGTCGTAACAATTAGACATCTCTATACTTATAAGAGGCATTTGTTGTCTGTCTGTCTGTCTGTTCCCTTATAACTCAAGATCCAGATAACCAAGTAATGTGAAATTTGTTACACATACACATAATTACATGGGGAAGGTTATAGGGCAGGTTTCGTTTCATATCGATGGGTAGTTTAATTGTAATTAATTTTTTTTTTATTTTAGTATTTTACTATATTAAAGTAATCTCGACGGCGCCATAAATAAAATTCCTCTGTGACGTCATTTCCCGATGATCGAATAGAACTTGCGCGCTGGTGCTGTATTGTGCCTTTGTGATGCAAAGAATTGTTGTTGTTTTTTCATGCTCCCTGATTTGTACAGTTTGAGGAAGATAAAGGAATGAAGAAGGATTTTAGAAGAAGTGTGAAGCCATAATAATAAGTATATATATAGTATGGCATGAGATATATATATAGCGATAGGGATATATATATATAGAGAGAGAGAGAGAGAGAGAGAGGGGGGCAGGAGGGAGAGAGAGGAAAGGAGGGAGTAGGGAGGGATGGAGGGGGAGAGAGGAGAGAGGGGGATGGACAGGAGAAAAGGAGGGGGAGAGAGGGAGTTGGGAGAGAGGGGAGCAGGGGGGAGGGAGAGATGGGAGGAGGGAGATGTGGGAGAGGGAGCAGGGGGAGAGGGAGAGGAGAAAGGAAGGGAGGGAGAGAAGGGAGGGAGAGAAGGGAGGAAGGAGAGAGAGTGGGAGGGAGGGAGGGAGAGAGATAAAGAGTGAGGGGGGCAGGGAGGGAGAGAGAGAGGGAATGAGGGAGGGAGGAAGGGGGGAGAGGGGAGGGAGAGAGAGAGGTGGAAAGGGGAGGGAGGGAGAAATGAGGGAGAGAGGGGTTAGGGGGAGGGGGAGAGAGGGGAGGGAAGGAGAGAGGGAGAGGATGAAAGAAATGGGAGGAAGAGATAAAAAGAAAGAGGGGGCAGGGAGGGAGAGGGAAGGAGGAGGGAGGGAGGATGGACGGTGGGAGAGAAGGAGGGGGAGAGGGGAGAGAGGGAGTTGGGAGAGAGATGGGAGAGAGGGAGGGAGAGGGAGGGAAGGAAAGGGAGAGAGGGGAGGGAGGGAGGGAGAGAGAGGAAGGGAGAGAGGGGGTAGGGAGAAAACAGAAGGTAAAAAGAAAACCTTTTTTTAAACCCGGGCAAAGCCGGGTACTTGCAACTAGTTATCAATAAAGCTACATTGTAAAAAAAAAAACGGGACCATAGGAGAAACACTGATGCCCAACCTCCAGAGAGCATGACACAAATTAGGGCCCCATTCTACACCTTATACGTAGCCATATAATATGAAGGGCTCAATGGGCCCCTATAGCGTATATCCCAATAACATTTTTTTAAAATAACTTTGGTTAAATGTACTATCGTTTCTAGAATCATGGGCAAAATTGGATTCATCTAAAACAAAAAAATACAGTCATTGTTTCTGTTTTTCCCCTTTACTAGTTTTACATTTCCATATATCATACCAGGTTTCAATCTCCTCGATTAAATTGCCAAATGCATAATATTCAGCATTATCCCCGGCTTGATCCTTAAATGAGAGTCTTTTTGTTTTTTCATCAAAAAGGGATACAAAACTAAAAGGGAAAATGCTGGTTTATTTTCTACACAAAAACGAATTTCCAGCGGTGAATCAAGGTAGGGTATAAAAAAAATTATTCCAATATAATCCTCAGGCAAATCAACTTTTGGATTTCCCCTGCTCATTTGTCTTCTAGTTTGTCATGGAGGTTGAATGTCAACACCAATGTCATTTGCAACACCTTTAAAAATTTCCTTATACACCTCATCACAATTCTGTCAATCAACAGCCAATGTAGTCAACAATTCTTCAATGTATTTTTGTACTGCAAGTAAATCTAAATGCGCTGACTGCAATGTTTGTGTCACAGCTTCTAGATTTTATGAATATCTTTGTATAATAACTAAACAAACAACAAATGTAGGAGTTCTTACAGCAAAAAATAACTGGTGAGCAACTTTCTTGCTTTAATCAGATTGTTCTAAATATTCCAGATGTTTAACAATTTCTGTCACATTTTCAGTATAAATCCGCGAGCTTTTATATTTATGTGTCCATCTAGTTTCACATGGCAAAAAAAGCATTTGTAATTAGTTTTCTTTGCTGATTACTTTCTCGGAAAATCACTATAAGTGAATTAATTGTTCATATTGTGTTTTACATTATGTAAATCGTTCACGAAAAGATTTAGTTTATGTGAACTGCAATGTACATATACTGCTTTTGGGTATTTTTACGAATTATTGCTTTGAAACCTCCTTTTTTACCTGCCATTGTAGAACATCCGTCGTATCCTTGACCAACAAGCTTTGTCACATCTAATCCTTATTTTAATGAATTTGTAATGATGGTGTTGGATAAACCTTCAGCTGTTCTATCGACAATTGGAATATTTCTCAGGAATTCTTCTGTGACCATCATGTCAGTTGTCAACTATTTTCTTCACGAACAATGTCTTCACGCAAGAGACTCATAAAATTCGATTATAATGGTTTGCGTAGTTGCCGAGATATACTTTTTTCTACGAAGTGCAAATCAAGCATGCCGATAAATAGAATTATAGAAATGACGGAACCCAGTTTGTTTTTCTTGAATTTTTTTTCTAAATGATGAGTTTAACTGGTAATCCATAGAAACTGCTTTGGCTTCCAATAATGCAACAAAATTGCTTGCATCTTCATGAGAGCCTTTGTGCAATGTGCTTTGCATTTTGCTGCGTGCATCTTTGTTGTGTCTGGCTGTTGAACTTGTACTGTTGTCCTCAATGATAAGTCAGATGCCTCAGACGCCCCAAAATCTTCTAGGAACGGCGTCTAGTAATCCCGCGATTGATCTACTTTTCGTTTTTTGAGCCTGTAAAAATTTTTTGATATCCATCTTTTTGTATTAATTTTTATTTTGAATGTCTGAATTAATATAGGTTACAAAAAAAATCTCCCAGTTGCAGACGATTATAAAAAAAACAAGAGTTGCCAGAAAAAAAACTGAATGCCAAAAACATTTTCAAAAGCCAAATCAAGTTATAGAAGGCCAAATTAACAAAGAAAAAAAAATTAAAATCGGAGCATGCCTGTGCCTGTTGCCCAATGTTTGGATTTTCAAATGCATTTATTTATGTCAATATAAATAATTAATGTTATATCAAACTGGAATTCAATTGAAAAATAAACCTGTATGACATTGTCTGTTAAATTAAAGAACTTTTTTTGTGCCCCCTGCTGAGTAAATTCCAAGCAACGCCTTTGGTCGTGGATAGTATTCCTCGCATAATTTTATTCACATAATTTGTTGTTGGTAGGTTATTAATGAAATAAGTATGAATATATTATATGGGCTAACATCAAAATGTGGTGTTGAAAGTTGAAAATTACAGTTAATTTTAAAATGTTTAAGGACTTAATTTTTTTTATTATTACGTTCATGTTCAATTATTTTTTTCTTACGGAGCAAGACAGGAGTCTCCAAATGAATTAATTGTGCTATTTTCTTTGTTTCAACCAAAATCTTAAACCATCTTCGTTGGTATACTTTTTGGGTATTTATTTAGATATCTCAAAGATTTAATCTATATAAATAAAAATGGAAAGAGGATTCACGCCTGTTTTCATAACTCCGAAAGTTCTTCACCAATAGCCTTAAAGTTTACACATGAAATTGCAGAAAAAAATGGGCATGTTTGCATATATATTTGATATAGACATAATATCAATAATATTCAAAAATAATATTTAAACGATCGGTTTGGCAAAATTATTTCTTTACTTCACTTTACTTTTTAAAAAAAAACCACCAGAGGTAAATCAAAAGTCACAGAGTGCTTAGGGTCGTTCGTAAATGACGTAACGCAAAAAACGACATTTTAGACCCCCCACACTCCCCCCTTGTCACAAAGTGTCACAAATTTTTCACCCCCCCCCCTTATGTCACGTCACAAGTTAAAATAAATTAAAATACCTCAAATTACTGATTTATTTTTCTTTCGTTATTTCTGCAGACAATCATTCCTTTACATTTTCCCATAAGGCATTCAGATGCTGATCGATAGAGATAATTTCAATAGCTTTTTTTTTTCTTTTTCTCCTGAATTCTCCAACGCCGATTTCATAACGGTCTATTTTCAAAATTTCAAGTTGAGAAGAATTGTAATTTTGGCAGAAAAATTCAACCAAATTTTGGATTCCCTCATAGATAATTATTATTTTTTGTGACGTCACAATTTCACAAACCCCCTCCCCCTCCCCTGTCACAAAATGTCACAAAATCCTAGACCCCCCCCCTAAGCGTTACGTCATTTGCGAACGAGCCCTAACTAATATATGGTCAATAAACCAATCCGCCGAGTAAAAACTCATGTTTCATCATATTTCTTTCCAGTTAACAAAACGGTATCGTAACATATTGCTTTTTACTTTAGTTTGATAACTATTATTTTGACAGTATATTTTTTATTTATCAAACGGAACCGTAAAATTGTTCTCTAAACTTTAGAGATTATTCTTTTGTAAAAGCCACTGGAAGTAGTTTTCTTTTACATTAAATAATAAATAAGTAAGTATATAGTGTAAACTCATATTTATTTCGTCAGTATTTTAATTTTTTTATTTATATAAATTTTGTAGCTTTAAATGATCGAAAACTGTTTTTTCTGTTATTCTAAAAAACCCTTAATATATTTTGGAGTAACGTTTTGCAAAATAATATGTAATTTTTTTTTAAATAAATAAATAAGTAAGTATATTTCAATCTGTCATGGTATAGTTGGGGGTACTACGCACACAGGTGTGTGTATGTTTGGAGCTTGGCCAACCAGGTCAACCTGAGGTCACGGGGTCAATACTCTAATTATTTCGAGAGGATAAATAGTATGTTTATTGTAAATAGGATTGTCTAGGAAGGTGACAGAGAGGGACGTAGAATGTTGAGTATGATGCAAGCAAATTATATAAGAGGATGTTTGTAAGATACGGGAGTTCAGTTCGGAGTTCAGTTCGGAGTTCAATTAAAGAGTTGAATTAGCGAGTCAGCAAGTTCAGTTCAGTCAATGTATCAGAGCATATGAGTTTAATTAATCAGTTGAGTTTATTGGAAAGTTAATAAGTGTTTATTTATTGACTTAAGGAGATTATTAGTCATTGTGATAATTCAGTTTATATTGGATTTATTCTAATGTTTATATTTTATTGTTTTGTTAATAAACTATTGTGAACCATGGAACAGGAATTGAGTTTCTCATTATAAACCATATCATATATAACATTCTTTACACAATCCTATTGTATTGCGATGCAAACTAATATATATTTCGTCAGTATTTTTTAGAGTAGATTTTAGATTATTCATTTTCCTTTGTTTATAACTTTAAGTAGTCGATAATTATT
The DNA here is from genome assembly GCA_021962125.1 of Bulinus truncatus. Lineage (NCBI taxonomy): Eukaryota > Metazoa > Mollusca > Gastropoda > Planorbidae > Bulinus > Bulinus truncatus. The sequence goes on from JAGDYQ010000258.1 coordinate 598,694, forward strand.
GTTGTTAATTATTGTTCTAAAATGTGTGTGTTTTTTTTGTAATGATTTGGAAAATAATAATAATTAAGCATATTTAAACCTATTAGTATAAGGAGAGTGAGCTAATTTTTATTTTATCGTTATTTTCCTTTTTTTCTCGCTTTAACTGATTGCTAATTATTTCTCTTTAATTTGTGTGTGGCTTTTTTAAAATAATGTTTTACCATTTTATGATTATTTAATTTAACATTCGTCAGTTATTAAAATAATTCCTAACAGAAGGAGGACCAGTTAAATTAGAAGAGTGGAACCATTGTAGGGAATGACTGAAAATCAGAGGGCGGAGGCAGTATATAATTTTGTTTATAGCTTTAAATGTTTCATAATTATTTTTCTAAAATTTGTGTGGGTGTGTTTTTTTTGTAAAGGCACTGCCATTTTATGTTTTATTAATTGAAATTTCGCAGTTCTTCGAAAAATGTTTAGCAGAAGAAGATCTGTTATATTCGAAGACCTGCAACAATGAAGTGAGTAACTGAAAATCAGAAGATAGGGCATCTGAAGGACATGCAGCCAAACATGAGGATTTACAGTGGGAAGCATGCCTTATACAGTGTGCCTGGCCAACATTCTAATTATTGCCAGTTTTTTTTTTATAGGTAAGTATATTTCAACCTAATTGTATTAAGATCGCAAACTAATGTTAATTTCATCAGTATTTAAAACAAAATGTTTAAATTAAAAAATATTTTTTTTTTATAAATTAAAAAAGAAATATTTTGGTAATGCTTTATCATTAATATATATATATATATATATATATATATATATATATATATATATATATATATATATATATATATATCTTATACTTATAAGACGCATTTTTGTCTGTCTGTCTGTCTGTTCCCTTATTATAACTCAAGATCCAGACAAACAAATAACGTGAAATTTGTTACACATACACATAATTACACGGGGAAGGTTATAGGACAGGTTTCGTTTCATCTCGATGGGTAGTTTAATTGTAATTAATTTTTTTTTATTTTAGTATTTTACTATATTAAAGTAATCTTGACGGCGCCATAAATAAAATTCTTCTGTGACGTCATTTCCCGATAATCGAATAGAACTTGCGCGCTGGTGCTGTATTGTGCCTTTGTGATGCAAAGAATTGTTGATGTTTATTCATGCTCTCTGATTTGTACAGTTTGAGGAAGGTAAAGGAATGAAGAAGGATTTTAGAAGAAGTGTGAAGCCATAATAATAAGTATATATATATATATATATATATATATATATAGAGAGAGAGAGAGAGAGAGAGGGGGGAGAGAGAGATAGAGAGAGAGAGATAAAGAGAGAGAGAGAGGGGGCAGGGGGAGAGAGGGCAGGGGGGAGAGAGAGAGGAAAGGAGGGTAGGAGGGGAGGGGGAGGGGAGGGGGAGGAGGAGAGAGGGAGGGAGGGGGGGGTTGGACAGGGGGAGAAAAGGAGAGGGGAGAGGGAGATGGGAGAGGGAGCAGGGGGGAGAAAGAGCAGGGGGAGGGGAGAGAGAGAAAGGAATGGAGGGAGAGAGGGGGGGTAGGGAGAGAGAGGGAGGAGTGAGAGAGAAGGTGGGAGAGAGGGAGGGAGAGAGATAAATAGTGAGGGGGAAGGGAGGGAGAGAGAGGGAATGAGGGATGGGAGGAAGGGGGAGAGGGGGAGAGAGAGAGGTGGAAAGGGGAGGGAGGGAGAAAGGAGGGAGAGAGGGGGTTAGAGCGGGAGGGAGAGAGAAGGGAGGGAAGGAGAGAGAGAGAGGATGGGAGAAATGGGAGGGAAGAAATAAAGAGAAAGAGGGGGCAGGGAGGGAGAGAGGGAAGGAGGAGGGAGGAGGATGGACGGGGGGAGAGAAGGAGGGGTAGAGGGGAGAGAGGCAAATGGGGAGAGGGATGGAGAGAGATGGGAGAGAGGGAGGGAGAGGGAGGGAGGGAGAAAGGGAGGGAGGGAAAGGGAGAGAGGGGAGGGAGGGAGGGAGAGAGAGAGGAAGGAGAGAGGGGGTAGGGAGAAAACAGAAGGAAAACAGAAAACCTTATTTTAAACCCGGGCAAAGCCGGGTACTTGCAACTAGTATATATATATATATATATATATATATATATATATATATATATATATATATCTTATACTTATAAGACGCATTTTTGTCTGTCTGTCTGTCTGTCTGTCTGTTCCCTTATAACTCAAGATCCAGACAACCAAATGAGGTGAAATTTGGTACACGTTCACATAATTACATGGGGAAGGTTATAGGACATGTTTCGTTTCCTCTCGATGGGTAGTTTAATTGCAATAAATTATTTTTATTTTAGTATTTTACTATATTAAAATTAATCTCGACGGCGCCATAAATAAAACTCTTCTGTGACGTCATTTCCTGATGATACATTTTTAAAAGAGGGGTAACTTCCGGAAACTCCAATTGTAAACATGGTGAAATCAATAGTCATATCAATTTACCTATCGTTTTCTGTATTCAGAAAATTAAAATAAAAGGTGCACTTTAATAAACTGAAATACGTTAATTAAAATGTTTCTGTGACATTATTAACATTATTAATACAATCTCAATGGGTAGTTTAATTGTAATTAATTATTTTAGTATTTTACTATATTTAAGTATTCACGGTATGGAATCGCCTTCACTATAAATAAAAATCCTCTGTCAGGTACCCATTTAAAGCGGGTGCTTTAAATGTTATTGCATTCAAATTGTATCAATGCACAGGGAATTCCCTGTATTCGCGCACCAAGTGAATGTGTAATTGAACAGACGGAGAAGAAAGCAAGGTTAGGGACGGAAAAAAAAATATTGTTGTTGTTTTTTTCATGCTGCAAGTACCCGGCTTTGTCCGGGATTAAAATAAGGTTTTCTGTTTATTTAAGAAGCGTAATTTGACGTTTAATTGTACAGAGAGAGGGAGGGGGAGAGAGATAAAGAGAGAGGGGGCAGGGAGGGAGAGGGAAGGAGAGGGAAGGAGGGGGAAAGGAGGGAGAAGGAAGGAGGGAGGAAGGGGAGGGGGAGAGACGGAGGGAGGGAAAGGGCGGGAGGGAGAGAGGTGGTAGGGAGGACGATAAAGGGAGAGGGATGGTTGGAGAGAGAGAGGGAGAGAGAAAGGGAGGGAAGGAAAGATAAAGGAAGGGAAGGGAAGGAGAGCGGGAGTAGTGAGGGAGAAAGAGGGGAGGGAGGGAGAGAGGGAGGGAGAGAGATAAAGAAAGAGGGAGGGAGAGAGAGATAAAGAGAGAGGGGTGCAGGGAGGGAGAGAGAGGAAATGAGGGATGGAGGGGGAGAGAGGAGGAAGAGGGGGAGACGGGAGGGAGGGAGGGGAGGAAAGGGAGGGACGAAGCTGAGGGGGTTAAGGGAGGTAGAAAAGGGGAGGGAAGGAGAGTTGGAGAGAGAGGATCGGAGAAATGGGAAGGAGTGAGAGATAAAGAGAGAGAAGGGGCAGGGAGGGAGAGAGGTGTAGTAGGAAGGGAGGAAGGTGGAGAGAGGGGGGACGGGGGAGTTAGGGAGGGAAGGAGAGGGAGGGAGGGCGAAAGGGAGGGAGGGAAAGAGAAAGGGAGAGAGGGGGTAGGGAGGGAGAGAGAGGGGGAGGGAGGGAGAGAGAGGGGGGTAGGGAGAAAACAAACGGTAAACAGAAAACCTAATTTTAAACCCGGGCAAAGCCGGGTCTTGCAACTAGTATATATATATATATATACATATATTTAATTTATCTTTTTTCAGTTCATCAAAAAAGTGCCTAGCAGAGGAAGTTCTAACTAGGTTGTTATATTAGAAAAGCGTCAGCTATGCAACCAGTATTCAAAGCTTATGTGCATCAGAATCAAATAAGGTCAGAGGCAGCAGAGCGACGTGCACTCAGGCAAGCACGCCGAAAATAGCATCACACATTTAAAATCGTCTAGCGTTAGCTATCAACACAAACTAAAGTATCTCCTCATTGCAAGGCTCTGATATTTATTAGAGAAACTACAAGAATGTTTTGTGCCTCTGGAAAAATTTACTGCCTCACATTGGTAACCACCAGAGCCATTAAACAATTTGCTTGATGAATATAAGTATAAAAAAAGTAAAGTTCCTTCTTCTGGCCCTAACGGGACATCGGGGCAGATGAAGTGTAGAATTCATCTGTTTCTATAACCTCGGCATATGAAGGGATTGTGTGGTTAGAAAACAATGCCCAGCCGCCTCTTATTCCCCCAACTTAATGTCAGGTACCCATTTAAAGCTGGGTGGACTTGTGGGACGACTTTGCAGCAAATTTCACCTGGAAAAATTCCGTGGGCCTCACCGAGGATCGAACCCAGGACTCTCAGTTCGACAGTCGAGTATCTACACCACTCGGCCA
>JAGDYQ010000258.1:603557-619093 GCA_021962125.1 Bulinus truncatus
TGTACTTCGTTCAGTTACGTATTGCTCTAGTTGTCTAAGAATAACTGTCAGATTAACTCTTTCAATTGATTCAGTATATCAGTTGATGCATTGATATCCTCATACCATTGTTCGGTATATATACTTTTGTCATCAATATGAGGCACAGCATTGATCATCTTATTGAAAATTTTTCTTATCATTTGTGCACTGCTCAAGCCTATATTGACAGGCTTGAGAAGTGCACAAATGCGGCCACATTCATCTCAGAACTCTCCACTCGACACAATGAGGTTCTTAATTTCCGCATTGGTTCTCATTTCTCAATGTAGACGACTGTCTACGCATGCATCCAACAGTTCTTCCTTGAGACGTAGATTTCGCAACACCATGAAATAATCTGTACGCCATCTGGTTGCACAGCTTAACACAACATTCAATGCTTTGCCATACTTTTGTGTCGAGATCTCCTTCAAAACCTCTTTAGGCATTGAATGACTCTTAAAAAAAAACCCAGAAATTTTGCGGTTGTTGGATATCAATTCATTTATTCTTGTTATTTTACGAAAGTCGCTTGCACAGAGGTTTAAACAGTGTGCACCGCAGCTGTAGCAGTAAATACGTGGTTTTTTTTTTTCCTTTAAGATTTTCCAAGCCGATATCATAACCGATCGCTGAACAGTGACAACGCTCCGAATTGTTTGTTCAGTTACTTATATTCTTTTATTTCCTGTGCTGGTGTTACTTTCATCTGTTTCTTCTGGTGGACCATTACACAGCGACTGCATAATATCTATAATAGATGTTGCAATGAAATTTACATTATGTCTTTGAGCTCCAGGCTCAATGGACTTACAAAAATTGGACAGTCTGCAAACAATGCAATATTTACTAGACATGTGCTATTTACGTCCGACCAGCCATCAATCATCAAAGTGAATTACCAGCTTATGCAATAGCCGCACGATTTGTTTTTTCTACTCTCTCCGACACTGTATTCAACAATCAAATTGCCATCTTATATACACTTGGTGGGCTCCAACTGGGCATCAGTCTGCAGAAGAATTCCTTCAGCTTTGGATTAGACATACCATTAAAAGCCCAGTTGTTCGAGTACATTACTTCAGCCCATAGAATATCCAACGAGATCTGTTCATTGGTAGCCATTTTGTCAAGAAACCGACCAAGATGGGCCTGAGTTGCACACCTTCGTTTAACAACTGATTCTGGGTCATCAGCTACATTAGATTGAATATCACAATTCATCGCTGCTGTTGTGTCAACAATCTTCCGTTTCTGATGACTGTGATCAGATTCGGAACTGTGTCCTACTACTGAAGTGGCGCTGTTGCTTCTTATATCAGGATCTGGAGATGGAGATGCTTTGCGTTCAGGAATGGCCATCTTCTTGTCATTATTAACAAAGTTATCTTTTATTTACACGTTGCAACGCTTTGACTGGACACTTCATACGTGTACGTTTCTTTATCGTCATCTGGGTCTTCTTGGCACAGAACAACCAAATACTGCTTAAATCTTCATACATTAACGGCCAGCATGTGTCCACAATATCTGCATTTTGCTGTGCTGTTTTTTCCACTGGTCTTGCCAGTTTTGATCCAGTGTTCCCACACTTTATCAAGTAATTTGACCATTTGGCAAGTCTGTGTGTTTAACTTGTCTTATTTTTTACCAGACTTTGGCTTACCTTATTGAAAATATTTTATTATGTTTACTGGGCGGTTTACGCTTTTTTTGCAAACGAATACTTCCGGTTTAGGCTTGTGGCCGGATGTAGATGGTACTCCTAATCACCGTAATTAATTAATCGCCACTGTTAAACACAACAAATTGCGATATAAACAATTAAAAATTGCCGTCAAATATGCATTTTTATAATTACCGTATTTTATGCGTAATTTTCCAAAATTACGTTACCGTAAATTACGCGTAATTTACGGTAACTTACGCGTAACGTTACGCGACTTCGAACCCTAAGTAAAGCTCACAACATGCATTTAACAAAAGGTTATAACTTAGTAATGCCAATGCCAAATCAACTGGCATGCGTGAGGTTATTGAAATTGTTTAATAAAATATTTGAACGAGAGATTTTGCATTAACATTGTAATGATTGTATATTTTTGTATTGGTTTTAATAAGATAATGGCAGACTCGCCAAATATGTAACGGTATTTACGCAAGTATTGTAATAGAAGATAGAGCTTAAGTTGTTTTACAACAATCATACTTTACAATATATAAATATGTGATATATATACATATATATATATATATATATATATATATATATATATATATATATATATACTAATTGCAAGTACCCGGCTTTGCCAGGGTTTAAAATAAGGTTATCTGTTTACCTTCTGTTTTCTCCCTACCACCTCTCTATCTCACCCTCCCTCTCTCTTCATCTCTCTAACACCCTCCCTCTCTCTCCTCCCTCCTTTTCTCTCCCTCCCTTACCTTTCTCCCCCTCTCCCTTCCTCTCCCATTTCCCTCTCTCTCCCTCCCTCCTTCTCTCTCCTACTCTACCTCTTCCTCCATCCCTCCTTCCCTCTTTATCTCCCTCCCTGCCCCCTCCCTCTCTCTTTATCTCTCTCTCCCTCCCTCTCTTTCTTTATCTCTCTCCCTATCTCTCTAGACCTCCCTCCTTCCCCATCTCTCTCCCTACCTACCTCCTCCCTCCCTCCCTTTCTTTCCCTTCCTCCCTCCCACTCCCATCCTCTCTTTCCTTCCTTCTCTCCCTCCATCTCTCTCTCCCCTACCTCTCCCTCTCCCCTTCCCCTCCCTCCCTTCCTCCCTCCTTCTCTCTCTTTTTCCCTCCCTGCCCCCTCTCTTTTCCTTCCTTTCTCTCCATCCATCTCTCCCACCCTCTCTCTCCCTCTCTACCCCCTCTCTCCCTCCATCCCTTTCTCTATACCTCCCTAAATTTCTCTATCCCTCCATCTCTCCCAACTCCTCCCTCTCTCTCCCTCCCTCCTTCCTTCCCTCTCTATCTCTCTCCCTGCCCCCTCTCTCTTTATCTAGCTCTTTCCCTCCCTTTCTCTCTCTGTACCATTTCTAGATCTTGATTTTACTTACCGCTTTTGGTTAGTAAAGTTTTCTCTTAAATGTTGTGTTCCGTGTACCAAAAGTAAAAAAAAAACCTACTTTATTATGCACAGAGCTAAGTTGGTGTGGCACGATACAGCACCAAATAAAAAAAATATATCTTTGGCGCGCAAATTCATGTATCATCGGGAAATGACGTCACAGATGTTTTTTATTTATAGCGATAGCGTTCCCATACCGCGATTACTTTTATATAGTAAAATACTATAATATAAAATAATTAATTACAATTTAACTACCCAATGAGATGAAACGAAACCTGCATATCCCATGACCTTTCCCATGCAATTATGTGTACGTGTACCAAATTTCACGTTATTTGGTTATCTGGAACTTAAGTTATAAGAGAACAGACAGACAGACAGACAGTAAATGCGTCTTATATATATATATATATATATATATATATTATTACGGGTCCTTATATTGAAGATACTTGTACAAGGTGTAATAAATCAGACAACACAAATCACGAAGTTAACTCCAGTGAAGTAACATCAAATAATCATTTAATACTTGAACATGAACTGACATAAAGGTAGAATCAGGAGGAGTACAATAGCAAACTGTAAATATGCATCCATCTTCATAGACACCCAAAGCTAGACTACTAATACAGACATCCGCATCCTACGATGCACAGAGCTCGACTGATTATAAACAAACCATGTGCTCCCAACTGTCGGTTAATATACGTCATTCGTACCAAATGACGTATACACTAAAGCTCCCAATATTTACACTCAAGATGGCGGAATGACGCCATAGATACTGCGGTGGGCGGAGCCTAGCGAATTGCGTCATCAAACTTAGACTATATTATTTCTCCACATCTCTATACTTATAAGGCGCATTTGTTGTCTGTCTGTCTGTTCCCTTATAACTCAAGATACAGAAAAACAAATAACATGAAATTTGGTACACGTACACATAATGACATGGGGAAGGTTATAGGACATGTTTCGTTTCATCTCGATGGGTAGTTTAATTGTAATTAATTATTATGATAAGAGATCGGTGGAAGACAGAAATATTTTACTGCATTTTTGTTTCTAAAGCAAAAGATGTGTAACTTCCGGAAACTCAAATTGTAAACATGGTCTGGTGAAATCAATAGTGGTAAAAACAATTCTCGGCTAAATTATTTTACTGTATTTTTGTTTCTAAAAGTGGGAATGGCAAATTGCATATCTATTTACCTATCGGTTTATGTATTCAGAAGATTAAAATTAAAGGTGCACATTAATAAACCGAAATACGTTAATTAAAATATTTCTGTGACATTATTAACATTATTAATACAATCTCAATGGGCAGTTTAATTGTAATTAATTATTTTACTATACTAAAGTATTCACGGTATGGTAAATCCTCTGTGACGTCATTTCCCGATTGTACATGAACTTGCGCGCGGGTGCTTCAAATGTTATTGTATTCAAATTGTATCATGCACAGGGCATTGATACTGTATTCGCGAACCAAGTGAATGAGTCATTGAACGGACGAAGAAGAAAGTGTTAGGGACGGAAAAAGAAATAAAGATTTGTTGTAATTTTTTTTTCATGCTGCAAGTACCTGACTTTGCCCGGGCTTAAAATAAGGTTTTCTGTTTATTTAAGAAGCCTAATTTGAAGTTTAATTGTTCAGAGAGAGAGAGAGAGGGAGGGGGGAAAGAGAGATAAAGAGAGAGGGGTCAGGGAGGGAGAGCGAGAGGGAAGGAGGGAGGAAGGGGAGATAGATGGGGAGAGAGAAAGAGGGAAGGAGAGGGAGGATGGGAGAGAGAAAGAGAGGGAGGGAGAGAGAAAGGGGGGAGGTAAAGAGAAAGGGGGAGGGAGAGAGGGGGTAGGGAGAAAGGATAGGGAGGGAGGGATGGAAAGAGAAAGGGGAGGAAAGAGAAAGGGAGGGAGAGAGAGCGAAAGGCAGAGATAAAGAAGGGGAGGGAGGTAAAGAGAGGGCGGGAGGGAGGGATAGGGAGATGGGGAGGGAGGGAGGGAGAGAGAGAGAGGGGGGGGTCGGGAGAAAACAAAAGGTAAACAGAAAACCTTATTTTAAACCCGGGCAAAGCCGGGTACTTGCAACTAGTATATAAATATATCAACGCCGACGTTTGGTATACAATATAAATAATATAAAAATAAATGGCTTCTAAAACATGGATGAGCCATTAGCAGGCATCAAATCAAAGTTGGGAGCTTAGCTTGACCATGACATTGGGTAACGTAACATAGTCAATTATGATAAGTCATTAGTTTGGGAGGAGGTGGAATGTGTCACCTTGAGAGATAAATGGGGATGATGGAGGAGAGGACAAATTCTACACGCCACATATATATTTTAGAAGAGCTTGATTGTAATTTGATGAAAGCCCACTGGTGTAGTTGCGGTGTCAATAGGTTGACATATATACTGGATGGCTGACCTGGATAGTTGATTTTTGGCAAAAACACAATTAAATCAAACGCAATAGTTGGTTGTTAACGAATGGTGTATGAAGTCTTACATCAGTTACCAAATTGTTATTCATAGAGACTTGATGACAGGTATGGGTGTTGATACTTTGATGTTGAATGATATATTAGCATGGAGCATTGGAGGAAAAAATATACTTTCTTGAGCCAGAGATCGGGTGGGGGGGGGGGGTTAAATGTCGACACTAATTTCATCTGCAACACCCTTGTAACTAATTTTTTTCTTATACCTCTCATCACAATTCTGTTGATCAAAAGCAAATGTAGTCAACACTTCTTTATTGTATTTTGTACTGCCAATAAATCTAAATGCAATGACTTCAAATTTTGGGTAATAGTTTCTAGCTTTGATGATATTTCTGTATAATAACTAAGCAAACAACAATTGTAGGAGTTCTTACAGCACATAGTAGATTGCTTGTTTATTCCAATTCATTCTAAATATTCCAGTTGTTTACTTATTTCTCTTTAAGCTAAAATGCGCAATATATTATAAGTATGTGTCTATCTAGTTTTACAAATCTAAGGAAATTTTGAATTAGTATTCCTTGATGATTATTTTTTTTTTAAAAACACTATAATTGTTTTAATCGTTCCTTTAGTGTTTCGTACAGCTTTCACATTATTAAAATCGTTCACAACAAGATTTTGTTTATATATATAACTGCAATGTACAAATTCTTCTTTGGGGTATTATTTCCGAATTATTGCTTGTACTCCTGCTTCTTTACTTGCAATTGTAGAACAACCATCGTATTCCTGACGAACAAGCTTTTTCATATCTAATCCAAATTCTTATGATTTTTTTAATGGTCCAGGCTAAACCTTCGGCTGTTCTATCGACAATTGGAATATATCCCAGAAATGGTTTTGTGACCATAATTTTTCCATTTTATTCTTTGACAAATCTAGCACCAAGTGCCATCTACTCAATGCCTGAAATTTCAGTTGTCTCATCGGCAAGTATAGAAAATGCAACTGAATTATTGCTTCATAAACAAATTCCTCACGAAACAGAGACCCACACATTTCGATTATAGGGTTTTGCGTAGATGTCGAGATATACTTAGCACTACAATAATGTATTGACAATAATTACCAAGAACTTCATCTCGAGATTCATCATACAATTCTAACAGGTCATAAAAATTACCAGAATTGGATTCTTTTCCACGAAGTGCTAAATCGTGCATGCCGCAAAATAGGATTGTAAAAATAATGGGACCCATTTTGTTGCAATTTTCTTGAATGTGTCTTCTAAATGATGGCATCCAATAATGCAATAAAATTGATTGCCTCTTCACGAAGCCTTTGTGCCATTGCTTTGCATGTGGCTACGGGCATTTTCGTAGAAATAATTAATTTGTGTGCATGGCTTGATAACAAATGATTCATCAACTCCTCGAATTACATACAACACGTAATATTTGCAAAAGAAACCTATTAACATTAGCGAGTACACAAGCCACGGTAAATAGTCTGATAACCATTCATATCCAAAAACTCTGTTTCAATCACTATCAGATCTAAAATCTTACTTTTTATCATGTGTCCAGGAGCCTGTACAAATCATTTTGATATCAATCTTTTTTATGTTAATTATATTTTTGAATGTCTGAATTAATTTAGGATAAATGAACAAATAATATCAATAATAGACCATTATAAACAACAAGCAATTTAAGTCTTTTTCGTTTCGGAGAAAGGACATTTTTGAGCATTTTCGTGTAAGCAGTGGCTACGGTTACGCCGGACAAAATCGTATTTTTTTCCGGGTTACAGCCATAGATTTTAGCTCCACGTGTATGGGTTTTGATAAATAGAGATGGAAGTAATCATGTTGAATTACTGTTACAAAAATAAATAATGATTACGCCCCTTTGATTAGCTTTTATTAGTTATATTTAAAATATAAGCAAAAACGGTACATAAAAACTCTTATATTCGACCCTGAGATGTCAGATCGCAAAATGAACTTTTGATAAACACTTGGCACGCCAAGACCTACAAAGTGATATATACATTATGGGTCTATGACTTATGGTTGCTGCGATATACGGCGCTCCTTTATTAATATAGCTTATATAGTAGAAAACGGTACTTAAAACGCCCCATTTTTTTCGGCCCTCAGAGGTCAGATCGCAAAACGGACCAAATCCTTTACTTGGCAGGCCAAGACCTACAAAATGATATATACATCATGGGTCTAGGACTTATGGTTGAACAAGGATCTATAGGGCGATGACGGACAGACAGACAAAACGGGGACAATAGAGCATTTTTTTTTCGAAAATGCTCTATAAAAGAGTTGCCACTGTTAGGATATTATGGTGGGGAGAGAGCATGAGTGTGTTTTGTTCTCTCTGTGTGTGTGTGTGTAGCCGGACAGGGGAAAAGCAGGGAGTTTATTATGAGAGTTAAATGTGGGAGAACACGGGATGTGGATCTTGTTGAAGAACTGTAAATATGAGTATTGTGATATTTTTTCTGTTGGACTTAAGATATTCTTTTGATTAAAGTTTTCTTGTGTTTTGATTCAACAATTATTGCTTGTGTACTTATTTGTATGGATGTGGTTTCCTATTAATCGGGCCCTTACTGACAATCTTGGTGTCAAAAGTGAAGGACAAATAATAGAGAAGTATTTATTTAGTATATTAAGTGGTAACATAATTGATTTCGAAAATGGCGGACAGTTAAGCTTACATGTAAATAATGGCCAATCGCAGCAACCACCGCCCTATTAACAAACCGCCACCATATGACGGTTCGTTCGATATTTAGATTTATTTGTTGCAATTCGAGCTGGTGATAGCATCACAGGAAAAGAATGTTGCAAAATGTCCGGCCATTATCATATCATTACTGCAGGGCAAGGCCCTTACGATGCTGCAAACGTTAAAACCTGAGGAAAGGACCAACTACGCAATCCTCAGAAAGGCCTTAATTTGTATATTAGATAAATCGGAGGACACATATAGGAAATTGTTCCACGAATCAAGGCCTGAATTCAACACTGATCCTAGGCAATTAGAAGGTACAGTCAGGACATACATTATAAACTGGCAACAGTTTTCAAATATAAACAGGGACAACCCTGATGAAATTATAGATGAAATTATTTATTGTGGACAAGGTGCTGAGGATTGCGGGTCCAGAATTGTTTCATTTTCTGAAAGATAGGAAGTTTCGCACAGAGGCGGCACTTACAGACGAAATTTATACATTTCGCGATGCATACCCGGATTTACCACTGTGCAAATCTATAACACCACAGTTTAGTGCTGCAATAGAAAGTGAACGTTACAGAAGCCCAAACACGTCCCCAAATCAGCACAGACGAGAGACCACGGCATGGTATATATGTGGATCACTGGGTCATCTCGCACGAAACTGTCGTTCCGCAGCCCGTATACAACACAGGAATTCAGTGACTTTTTGAAAATCACAGGCAGACTACCCAGATGTAGAGGGCCGGATAAACCAATCACAATCTCCAGTACAATCCAGACGTAATGAAAATACATCTTGTCAAGTAGCAGCGGTTCTAAGTTGAAAGGGAAAACTTAATTTTTTCCCTTCACTGGTAAATAATTGTGTAGCAGAGTTGCTTAGAGACACAGGAGCAGTTAATATTGTAGTGAGAAGAAGCTTGGTTAAGGACCACCAATTTTTGCCATACGAGGATGAAATTATACTAGCAGATGGCACGCAAAGGAAATATCCAACGGCGCAAATAGTCATTGAGACCATTTATCCCAAACTCAGTCAAAGCAACAGTCATACCTAACCCCGTAGCCCACATAATACTAGGGAACTTACCAAATATTAAAGATTGTAAGAAAGATTAGATAATTAATTGGATACATGAGAAAAAATGTACAAAAGAAATGACCTCACTATGGAGGGTGAAAAAGAAGAGTTACCTCACATACCTATAGATCAAAATATTGATTATGATGATAACCAAGAGATAGAGGTACCATAACCCTTGTACACACGAGAGTGAGACAGTACCAGGAGACAAATGACACAGAAAAACCACAGTTAACAGTGGAAGATTTTGGTCCATCGACTGAAGAGTTCAAGGTCCAGCAGAGTAAAGATGAGTCCCTTAAGCAACATTTTCAGGCAATGGAAATCAGAGACAAATCGAAGCCCTATTTTGCAATGAGAAGTAGATATCTCACAAGAGTACAACTGGTATTTCCTAAAATTTATAGAAACCCAACACTGGTCAGGTGTCACTCCTTACAACTTGCTGGACACTGCCTGGTGAAAAACTTGGATGCTGTATAAACTCTGGGGTCTACATCCACCATCTGCTCTGATATGACTGGAACCTCGAAACAGAACAGAATAACAGTAGCTCAAATGTGGTTTGATGTGGACGCATCATTTAAGCTGACACTAGTGATGAACAGTCCAACTCTTCATATTTTCGCAATGACCAAACCTGGATGGCCCTTGCTCGTATCGGAAAGTTGTGCAATCGTGCTGAATTTAAAGTCGGACAGGAAAATGTGCCTGTGCCCAAAAGAGAGTGTAATGATACCTCTTGGGAGTCAACTTGTTGTGCAGTGAACCCAAAATATGTGACAGTTATCACTGAGGCTGCAGGCGGAGGCTCATTTATAATATTTTTTATAATGGAATTATACTGTGCTTATGACATTTTTGGATGTTTTTTTTTATGGTTTTGGTTCGAAAGGAGGGAGGAATGTCAGAATATTATGGTGGGGAGAGCATGAGTGTGTAACTGGAGACTAAGTTGTGTTCTCTGTGTGTGTAACTGGACAGGGGAAATGAAGGGAGTTAATTATCAGAGTTAAGTGTGGGAGAACACGGGAAGTGAATCTTGTTGAATTACTATAAATATGAGTATTGTGATATTGTTTTCTGTTGGCAGTGAAAAAAAATGTCAGAAGTTGAAACAACATGTTTATTGGCCGAATATGTCTAAGGACACATCGACATTTGTGAAGTCATGTTCAATATGCCAGAGAATTAACAATATCAGTTCGAAGCACACATCACCCCTACAGTCAATGGACATCCCATCATTACCGTTCCGAAAAGTGGCGGTTGAAATCATCGGTCCACTTGCTAGTCAGTCAGCTAGGGGCCATCGCTACATTTTAACTATTGTTGACCTGTGTTCAAGATGGCCAGAAGCAATACCACTGAGGAATATATCGGCTGAAACAGTGGAATATGCCCTAAACAAGATATTTTCCACGTATGGTTTCCCCAAAACACTTTTATCTGACAGAGGGACTCAGCTCACTGCAAAGGTTACGTCACAACCATCTACATTGCTGGACATACGTCAGATAATTACCACACCGTATCACCCCCAATCAAATGGTGTGTGTGTGAAAGATTTAATAAGACACTTAAAAGTATGCTGAACAAACTGGTAGATGA
The DNA here is from genome assembly GCA_021962125.1 of Bulinus truncatus. NCBI lineage: Eukaryota > Metazoa > Mollusca > Gastropoda > Planorbidae > Bulinus > Bulinus truncatus. The sequence goes on from JAGDYQ010000258.1 coordinate 614,567, forward strand.
AGACAAACATAACTGGGACAAAACTCTTCCGATGTTACTTTTTGCCTACAGAGAGACATTCACGAGGGCGTCAAGTAAGGTTTACAAACAGGGATGCCCACGGGCTGAAAGCTATCGATATGCTGTCACACCATCTGGAGATAAGAAAAAGAAGAAGAAGAGAGATGAAAAGTTGGATGAGCTCAAGCAGGAGTTGGACATGGATGAGCACAAAATCCCTATCGTATGTTTTTCCCAAAACACTTTTATCTGACAGAGGGACTCAGCTCACTGCAAAGGTTACGTCACAACCATCTACATTGCTGGACATACGTCAGATAATTACCACACCGTATCACCCCCAATCAAATGGTGTGTGTGTGAAAGATTTAATAAGACACTTAAAAGTATGCTGAACAAACTGGTAGATGAAGACAAACATAACTGGGACAAAACTCTTCCGATGTTACTTTTTGCCTACAGAGAGACATTCACGAGGGCGTCAAGTAAGGTTTACAAACAGGGATGCCCACGGGCTGAAAGCTATCGATATGCTGTCACACCATCTGGAGATAAGAAAAAGAAGAAGAAGAGAGATGAAAAGTTGGATGAGCTCAAGCAGGAGTTGGACATGGATGAGCACAAAATCCCTATCGTATGTTTTTCCCAAAACACTTTTATCTGACAGAGGGACTCAGCTCACTGCAAAGGTTACATCACAACTATCTACATTGCTGGACATACGTCAGATAATTACCACACCGTATCACCCCCAATCAAATGGTGTGTGTGTGTGAAAGATTTAATAAGACACTTAAAAGTATGTAATGAGTGTCTTAAGTAATGAGGCACTTAAGTAATGAGGGTACAAAAATGAGGGTCTTAAATAATGAGGGTGTTAAGTAATGTGGCTCTTAGGTAATGAGTATCTTAAATAATGTGGCTCTTAAGTAATGAGGCTCTTAAATAATTTGGCTCTTAAGTAATGTGGCTCTTAAGTAGTGAGCCTTTTAAGTAAGGAGGTTCTTAAGTAATGAGGCTATTAAGTAATGAGGGTCTTAAATAATGAGGCTTTTAAGTAAATCGGGTTTGAAGAATTAGGGTTCTTAAGTAATTGGGCTGTTAAGTAATGGGGCTGTTAAGTGATGAGGTTTGTAAGGATATAGAAAGACATAGGTAAATAGACATTGTTAGATAGACAGACATATAGATTGAAAGATAGTTATATATAATATAGATAGACAATTAATTATTGTATCAATGTAGATGTTAGAGGGAATTCCCTATGGTGACGCACCTAATGAATGGGTTATTGAACGGAAGTGAAAAGGGACGAGACACAGAGACGGTTGACGAGGAAAAGAGAGAGATTATGGTTTTTAACACCCTTGTTTTATTTGAATTTGGGAAAGGTGTAGAATCAGGAAGGATCTAGAAGGAGGTATTCTGTATTGAAGCTATAACATGATATAACTATTGTTGATTATTTCTGTAATTAAATTGATATTGATTGTTTTAACCCAAATTGATTTCAACGTTTTGTTGAAATTGTTTGTGGAACAGTGTCTTGTGTATAAATTAGAGAAAATCAAAAAAAAAAATACCGCATCCATCCCTGACAGGGTTCTTAAGTAATGGGGTTGTTAAGTAATGGGGGTCTTAAGTAATGGGGCTGTTAAGTAATGGAGGTCTTAAATGATGCTGGGTTTAAGGTAATGGGGGACCGTATGCAGTTGTCTCGTTTGTTTATTCATAGAACGACAATGGAATAGGATAGGAAGAAGGAAGAAGGAAATGGTTTTAGGCATTAATACTTTGTAGAAATAAATATCTCAGTAAGTTTAAGGATACAAACTAAACAAACAATTTTAAGAAAATAAGATACTTTTCATTAAAGATAATTCATGTTTTATATTTAATTGTTATAGTGCAGGTAAGGTAACCTCAGTCACAGGTAAATACTACAGTCTACCTGCTGTTACCAGTAGCATCAACGGTGATTACACTTGTAAAGCAAAGTTAAATTCTGACTCTAGTGATAGCAGTTCCATTAAAACAATAACAGTTACCAGTAAGTTGTTTGTTTACAAAAAAAGAAAACAAAAATATATCAATGTTTTAAATGTGTGTAACTATTTAATATACCTGGACTATTTTGACTATTTTGACTGTAGTAGAAATAATTCTTGATGTTTTGTTTAAGAAAAAAATATAATCAAGAGAAAAAAAAATTCAGCACAATCAAACAAACAAGTAGTGTAGCCATCAAGAAACCTAAAAAAATGATATAGTTCATGGAACTATTACATGTTATTCCTATTTTTGACTTTTTAGAAACTTTAAAACATCAATTTAATTGACCAACATATAACAGCTGTAAAGATAAAAAAGTACAAATTCCCTTAAGCCTCATCGGGGCAGAGGAAGTGTAAAATTCATCTATTTTAGCAACATCAGGGCGTTGTGTGGTTAACAAACATCCAGCCGACTTTACTTTCCAATCTTAAAGTCAGTCACCCATTTGAAGCTGAGTGCACTTTGAACTTTTATCAGGATCTCAAAAAGTCATAGATTCTCAATGAGTTTCGAACGCGAGACATCTCCCGAATTTAATCGAGCGCTCTGCATCACACGACTACCCTTCCTGTTGCAACGAGAAACTATTAAGCTTTTGTTTGTAATCGCACGAAATTAAACCAAAACTTTTTTTATAACACAAAAATGAAATAATAAAATTATAATCTTAAATGTATATATAATTCTCTTCGTCGCCAAACCATGCGGAACACCACTACGTAGCAAGACGCTTTTGCGTAATTCACGAATACGTCAATGCAAGCAAGACACATTCAGCATCCAACAACGTTCTACTACTCGCATTGTTTTCTAATTTCTTTGTGCTGCTGTTTTGGGGAAAATCCCGATTAAGTAAATTTTATAAAAGGATACTAAAAGAATACATAATATTTAAAGAGCAATTAAAAAGGAATGATAAAATATATTTTGTTTAATTGCTTATTGATAAAATAATTACAGTATTTATATTGATAGGGCTTCGTATGCTACGACAGTGTGATGACTAGTATATTATTTAAGCCTATATAATACATAATTGCATGCATATATAGAAATGCATTTTTAAATAAAATACGTATATTACAATCGCAATAGTGACTCGACTGAAAGACTATTACATTTTAAAAAATGCATACAATCGGGAATCATAAATATTGATACATATAATATTTGGAATTGAAAAATTTGAGCGAAATGTTTAATTATTGACCACCGATGTTTTGAAATCCAATGTTCAAGTTTCTAACATGTTTTCATATTAGGTCAGCCAGTTCTAAAATTAGTAATCATACCATAATCGAAGTTTTAGAGAAAATCTATAATCGTACCAATTTTGATTAAATTGTCTATATACCTAACATAATTGAGTTTATGGTCGTGGAAGAAAAGCGAGGAATTATTACATACAATTGTTTCGGTTTTTGAATACTACTAAGTTTACGACTAAAATGGTTAGATTATACAAGAACTTATTTTTCGATCGTAGTATTACAGTTTTTTTAATTAGCTCATCGTATTCTCATTTCCCAGGTCCTGGTTTGGAATGCGACCAAGACAACGTTTGTATAGCGGCCAAGACAGGCTATACAGGTATCTGTGACAAAAATGACCGGTGTGTTTGTGCTGATGGCTACACAGCCGCCATAGATAAATGTACATTTAAAAGTAAGTCTTCTACTACTACAGCCGCAAGGCATTACTTGATGTTTTGAATAAAACAGTGACTATGGATTCAAGGGGTCCAACTATAGATGCGCATGCGCTCTATCGCTCTAGACGGACTTTTTTTTAGACTGTGATGTGCGCATGAGCGATAGCTGGACTCGGAATTTTTTTTGGGGTCCAACTATAGATATTGCTCCCAACCCTAACCCTATCCCTATCCTTTAACCAAAACCCCTAACCCTAACCCTATTTCTAACCCTAACCCTAGCCCCGAAAACAAAAAATATGCATCTATAGCTGGACTCGGAAAAAAATAATACGGAGTTCCCGTTCCCTGGATCCGTAGCCACTTCGTTTGAATAATTGAACCACTTTAATCTAAAATGGATGTGATTGATTGAGTTCTCGTTGCTGGAAATGACACAATAAAAAAATGCAAAACAAACACTATTTTTCCATGCAGACCAGTGTGCTTTGACTTGGGGCTTCGTACACACTCGTTTAGGGAATTACTTTAAAGTTATGAAAGGCGATAAAAGTATATGAATAAGTACAGAAATTGCAGCCGGTTCGCCTTATTTGTAAAAAACAGGCTTTTTTGCATATAATATAAAACTTCGAGTCCATTGAGCTACCACTAGATATCACTGTATCTTCATGAAACTTGGTAAAATTACTTAACAAAAGGAAACAATTAGGGGGTGGGACAATAAAACTTATTTTTTTATCATTGAATTGAGTGAGTGGCACCCTAATATATATATATATATATATATATATATATATATATATATATATATATATATG
>JAGDYQ010000258.1:619593-634593 GCA_021962125.1 Bulinus truncatus
CAACATTATGTTTACTTCCAATTGACAATTGCTCGATCACTTTTTTTGCTGGTTTGTACTCAAGAGAACAATAAGAAATGTTTATATTTGTATGGGGGTAATCAGTATGTGTGTCAGTGTAGCACTGCTAGTAGTACATATAGAACATAGAAAGAATATAAATTAAAAACAAATTAATATTTAGTAAAAATTTTGCTTGAGATATTACAAAGTAAATTAATTTTACACCATGATGCATCTAAAAAAAACTATTCTTCAATTGTATTTAGACTAATTATTTTCATTTTTAGGTACAAGACAATCTAAACTTATATTTTTAGGTACAAGACAATCTAAACTTATATTTTTAGGTACAAGACAATCTAAACTTATATTTTTAGGTACAAGACAATCTAAACTTATATTTTTAGGTACAAGACAATCTAAACTTATATTTTTAGGTACAAGACAATCTAAACTTATATTTTTAGGTACAAGACAATCTAAACTTATATTTTTAGGTACAAGACAATCTAAACTTATATTTTTAGGTACAAGACAATCTAAACTTATTTTGTTAGCCTACATTTACAAGATGTGGTGTGTGTACATAACACTTGTACAGATGTGGTGTGTCTACATTACACTTGTACAGATGTGGTGTGTGTACATAACACTTGTACAGATGTGGTGTGTCTACATTACACTTGTACAGATGTGGTGTGTGTACATAACACTTGTACAGATGTGGTGTGTGTACATAACACTTGTACAGATGTGGTGTGTGTACATAACACTTGTACAGATGTGATCGGCACACAACGCCCTTCAGTTCATAGCTGGCAGTTGTGACGGATGTAGTCGGCACACAACGCCCTTCAGTTCATAGCTGGCAGTTGTGACGTATGTAGTCGGCACACAACGCCCTTCAGTTCATAGCTGGCAGTTGTGACGGATGTAGTCGGCACACAACGCCCTTCAGTTCCTAGCTGGCAGTTGTGACGGATGTAGTCGGCACACAACGCCCTTCAGTTCATAGCTGGCAGTTGTGACGGATGTAGTCGGCACACAACGCCCTTCAGTTCATAGCTGGCAGTTGTGACGTATGTAGTCGGCACACAACGCCCTTCAGTTCATAGCTGGCAGTTGTGACGGATGTAGTCGGCACACAACGCCCTTCCATTGTTTCCCACTCAAACATATACTAATTGCGGCAGCGGGTGTATGTTAAGTTATGTGTCTGATTAAGTGTGATGTTGGTGTGGGGGGGGGTCACGGGGGTGGGTGGGAGGTGGAGGAGTGTGTAACAAGTGTATGTGATTTAGTTTGTTCTCTGCAGCTAGAAACGAGTTAGAATTAAATCGAACAAAAGTTTTGGCAACATGGTGCATTAAAATATTAACATTTTTACAATCATAGCTATATGTCTTTGTGTGTTATAGACCGGCTTGGACAAACGTTTGAGAAATATTACACACTGATAGTCCCAGTGAGAAAGGCTGAACATAGATTTCATGTAGGTCATATGATTATTGGTAAACTTCAAAGAGAATTCCTCCCCCCCCCCTTCCAATTGCATAAAATGGATGTGTATCCTTACATCTTTATGTACTAATCTTTCTCCAGATAAAAAATGTAATTTTAAATTTTCCAAATGATCTCTCTAAGTGATAATTTTCCCTCTCCTTCCCTCAACTTTGTCCTCACTTAATGCAAAAATAATGTTGAAGGAGGCACAAACAATTGAACAAGTCGGACTAGACACGATCCGAGCATTACCGAAGTCTATCCGAGCATCACCGAAGTGTCGTTATTGTTACATCGGCCAGACGTGCTCTGGTATTCGTGAGAAACGTCTGTGATCTCAGGTAGTTTGGCGCGTATTGATTTCCACACAAATGATAACTAAATGTCAGGTAAATATCACACCCCTGGAAAATAATACCTACCAATACTTGTAATATATTTTCCCGTTAAGACCACTGCTTCCCTCTACCCATGACGCTGGTCATGTGATAGAACACACATATATGTGAACAAAAGATACCTACTGAAGATTAGTAGACACAGCCATGTGGATGTGCATCCATTGTAATTATCTTTAAATAGTCTCAGAAACATCACATAAATATAACCTTTGTAATTATCTTTAAATAGTCTCAGAAACATCACATAAATATAACCTTTGTAATTATCTTTAAATAGTCTCAGAAACATCACATAAATATAACCTTTGTAATTATCTTTAAATAGTCTCATAAACATCACATAAATATAACCTTTGTAATTATCTTTAAATAGCCTCAGAAACATCACATAAATATAACCTTTGTAATTATCTTTAAATAGTCTCAGAAACATCACATACATATAACCTTTGTAATTATCTTTAAATAGTCTCAGAAACATCACATACATATAACCTTTGTAATTATCTTTAAATAGTCTCAGAAACATCACATAAATATAACCTTTGTAATTATCTTTAAATAGCCTCAGAAACATCACATAAATATAACCTTTGTAATTATCTTTAAATAGTCTCAGAAACATCACATACATATAACCTTTGTAATTATCTTTAAATAGTCTCAGAAACATCACATAAATATAACCTTTGTAATTATCTTTAAATAGCCTCAGAAACATCACATAAATATAACCTTTGTAATTATCTTTAAATAGTCTCAGAAACATCACATAAATATAACCTTTGTAATTATCTTTAGAAACATCACCTAAATATAACCTTTGTAATTATCTTTAAATAGCCACAGAAACATCACCTAAATATAACCTTTGTAATTATCTTTAAATAGTCTCAGAAACATCACATAAATATATCCTTTGTAATTATCTTTAAATAGTCTCAGAACGTCACATAAATACACCTGTTACGGGTCCTTTTTATCTTTTAGTCCATAAATGTTGCGTGCTCTTTCTATATGCTTCATACACGTTACGGGCTCTTTGGTTATGCTCTATAAACGTCTCAGGCCCTTTGGTTTATGTTATGAGTTGTGCGTTTTAATTCGAACATAGAGATGTCAATTTAGCTTAATGTCTGTCTGTTTCACTCTTATTTACTCACTCCTTTGTCGCAACTCAAAAACCAATCAAACTCGATGCGTTGTTAGTACAACGATTTATTTACATAAATGTACATCAGAATACAACAAGTCCATAAACGAATACACATTTAAATCCACAGTAATTTGCTCTGCCTCAACTCTGACTAACTATAATTCCTGTCCCTAAAACTCTGGTCACTAGATCTCTCGTAACTATCTCTATCTTCTCTAACTCTCGTTCTAACTCCTCTCATAACTTCTCCTCACTACGAACTGCCCCTCACTAACTAGTGTCCGAATCCAGCCCCTATTTAAACCCCTAACGTCCGTGCCCTAATTACCCTAAATACGTCACAGTCTCTTCACTATCTAATCTTTCTAGGAGCGTCACATGGTCGTCATTGTTAACCTGCTAGACTGTCCGACGGCGCCTCCCAGTCTTCACACCTTTGCTGTCTACTATTCTATTGTTTCCCACCTTGCCCTAAGTTGTCTGTTACCTTGTCACTATTATTTGTACTAATCCTAATTCTTAGATATCTACTATGTTAAAAGGTCGAAGGGGATTGTCTCTGTTTCTAAATATACTTTAGCTCGTCACAATAACCTTTGTAATTATCTTTAAATAGTCTCAGAAACATCACATAAGTATAACCTTTGTAATTATCTTCAAATAGTCTCACAAACATCACATAAATATAACCTTTGTAATTATCTTTAAATAGTCTCAGAAACATCACATACATATAACCTTTGTAATCAGTGGCGTCACATGGATATTCTCGGCATATATAATTGTTAAAAAGTATTTTCAGAATCATCACACAAATACACATTCTGACATGTTACTTGCAGGGATCCATCAATTTCTTTTCTCCCTCACTCGTTACAAAAAAAGGTGTTTAATGTAGGTGAATAACAAAATTGTTTAATGTAGTTGCATAACAAAAAGTTGTTTAATGTAGTTGCATAACAAAAGTTGTTTAATGCAGTTGCATAACAAAATGTTGATTAATGTAGTAGCATAACAAAAGGTTGTTTAATGTAGTTGCATAACAAAAAGTTGTTTAATGTAGTTGCATAACAAAATGTTGATTAATGTAGTTGCATAACAAAGTGTTGATTAATGTAGTTGCATAACAAAAAGTTGTTTAATGTAGTTGCATAACAAAATGTTGATTAATGTAGTTGCATAACAAAATGTTGATTAATGTAGTTGCATAACAAAATGTTGATTAATGTAGTTGCATAACAAAATGTTGATTCATGTAGTTGCATAACAAAATGTTGATTAATGTAGTTGCATAACAAAAAGTTGTTTAATGTAGTTGCATAACAAAATGTTGATTAATGTAGTTGCATAACAAAATGTTGATTAATGTAGTTGAATAACAAAATGTGCACCGGTATGGTTGTTGTCACAGTGACATCTGTTGTAATCTGGTTACCCGGGCGCCCATCTTTTATGTACTCCACTCCACATAATGAGTAACTTAATGACTTAGTGTACTATAATTTTGAAAAAGGGTGCTAAATACATTAGCGTGGGATAAAATGACCAACTTTCTATCACAATAAAATGACCTAATTCATATAACAATAAAATGACCTAATTCATATCACAATAAAATGACCTAATTCATATCACAATAAAATCACCTATTTTTGAAGAAATGAACCTTAGCCCCCCATAATTTTTACAATATGTTTACGACGCCATGTCGGTCGTTGGGCAACACTACCTGTACAGCCTGTACACAATAGTGAACACTGGTTGTCAAGAATGAGTTGATAATTCGTTGGACAGGTCTTAGCCGTGAGGTATGGCTGTGCAGCACAGACTGTCGTTGGACAGGTCGTAGCCGTGAGGTATGGCTGTGCAGCACAGACTGTCGTTGGACAGGTCGTAGCCGTGAGGTATGGCTGTGCAGCACAGACTGTCGTTGGACAGGTCGTAGCCGTGAGGTATGGCTGTGCAGCACAGACTGTCGTTGGACAGGTCGTAGCCGTGAGGTATGGCTGTGCAGCACAGACTGTCGTTGGACAGGTCGTAGCCGTGAGGTATGGCTGTGCAGCACAGACTGTCGTTGCGCATGTTTCCCTACTGACCAGTGTAACTCAACAATAAGGAAACTAACATCGAGCACGATTCAGATTCAATAAAATCAAGTTTTATTAGACAGAAGCGCCTGTCTGTCCTCCTGCAAAGGAAGAGGTAGCATTTATTTCCATTTTTTTTTGCTACCGTACAAGCCAGCAAACAATAGACCTTTCTCATAAAGTAGTCCCCTTACTGAATTGTTCGTTTAGATGGTTAAGTTACACTTCCGGTACCAATTAATGTACTTGAATTTGCGAATAATAAATTTCTGTTGCCTCTATTCTTTTAATTTTAATCATGAAAATCAAATAATCAAAATTTAATATATTTTTCAGTGTGATTATGTATTATTATCTTAAAAGTTAAAACTAAAAAAGTAGAATGCCAAGAAGTTGTGTGTGCCTAATTGTACTGCAAACGTTGTTAAATGCAGAGGATTATCATTTCATAAACGCACTGGCTCCCGGAGACAGTGCGTTTCATAAACGCAGCAGAATTGATGCTAATAAAAAGAAAATAAGAAGAGATATTGGAAAACATTTTCAAGTAAAGTATTATCTATTATTACATGTAGTCTATACTATAACAATGTTTTTCTGTTTTTTAATACTATACGATATATAATTATAGATCACTGTTAACACTTGTGTGTGCTCTCGACATTTCATAAAGGAACATTTTAAAAATAGTGAAAACCTACAGTTTAAGAACAAATTATTGAAAAAAAAAAGCTGTGCCTCTGTTTTTTGATTGGAATAACTATCAGCTCCCTTTAGGCCGTAAAAGTACCCCAAAAAGAAATGAACCAGCATCATCAATTAAGGTTAAAGAATTCTCCGACAATATAATAATATTGGAAGAGAATGATATCGGGACATTTTGTGACTTTAAAAACTTGTCAACATCACAAAAATTAAATTTTGGTATTAAATTTAAAGTCATTTTATCATATATTAGACAAAAAAAGTAGGAAAAATAATCGAGCTAAGTATTAATCAAGTATAAACAAAGCGACCGGAAGCCCATTATAACCCTTTCACAAAGACAGCTGACGCGCAGGAATACAAGTGAGAAAGGTCTATAGAAACAATCGTAACAGCCTGGGACGAGGCGTGAGTGTTGCCGGTCTAACTCTTAGAGAAAAAAATTATTGATGTTTTTATGTTACATAAAAAGATAAAAGAACAGAGATATATGTGTATAAAGAATTTGACTAACAACATATACAATTTATATATAACTGAAAGCTACATATATTTAAATTTACGCCATTTTATTATGATTGATTATGTTAACTATATTCAATAAACACAGTAGCATTATATAGCTATAAAAGCATGTTGAACTCGTCTCTGTCTAAATGTCTTCAAATGTACATCTGCAAGTAAAGGTGTTGAACTCGTCTCTGTCTAAATGTCTTCAAATGTACCACTGCAAGAATAGGTGTTGAACTCGTCTCTGTCTAAATGTCTTCAATTGTACCACTGCAAGTAAAGGTGTTGAACTCGTCTCTGTCTAAATGTCTTCAAATGTACCACTGCAAGTAAAGGTGTTGAACTCGTCTCTATCTAAATGTTTTCAAACGTACAACTGCAAGTAAAGGTGTTTAACTCGTCTCTGTCTAAATGTTTTCAAACGTACAACTGCAAGTAAAGGTGTTGAAATCGTCTACTGTCTAAATGTCTTCAAATGTACCACTGCAAGTAAAGGTGTTGAACTCGTCTCTGTCTAAATGTCTTCAAATGTACCACTGCAAGTAAAGGTGTTGAACTCGTCTCTGTCTAAATGTTTTCAAACGTACAACTGCAAGTAAAGGTGTTAAACTCGTCTCTGTCTAAATGTCTTCAATTGTACCACTGCAAGTAAAGGTGTTGAACTCGTCTCTGTCTAAATGTCTTCAAATATACCACTGCAAGTAAAGGTGCTGAACTCGTCTCTGTCTAAATGTCTTCAAATGTACCACTGCAAGTAAAGGTGTTGAACTCGTCTCTGTCTAAATGTCTTCAAATGTACCACTGCAAGTAAAGGTGTTGAACTCGTCTGTGTCTAAATGTCTTCAAATGTACCACTGCAAGTAAAGGTGTTGAACTCGTCTCTGTCTAAATGTCTTCCAATGTACCACTGCAAGTAAAGGTGTTGAACTCGTCTCTGTCTAAATGTTTTCAAACGTACCACTGCAAGTAAAGGTGTTGAACTCGTCTCTGTCTAAATGTCTTCAAATGTACCACTGCAAGTAAAGGTGTTGAACTCGTCTCTGTCTCAGTTGTTAAGATGACAGTAAAACATAAATGATATTACAACGAAAAGTAGTTCTGTCTGTGTTTCCCATCAATAGCTCATGCTTCTTAGTATAGGAAAACATGAACATATTTTAAACTAAATTCAGACTTCAGCCATGGAAGTCTTTCCAACTCACGATCAAACGAATATTTGAAAGTTGATCGTGATTGACACTGTGTGTGTATGATTCAAATAGTATGTGTATGATTTAAAGAGTTTCTGAATGATTCAAATAGTGTGTGTATGATTCAAATAGTGTGTATGATTCAAATAGTGTGTATGATTCAAATAGTGTGTGTATGATTCAAATAGTGTGTCTATGATTCAAATAGTGTGTATGATTCTAATAGTGTGCGAATGATTCATATAGTGTGTGTATGATTCAAATAGTGTGTGTATGATTCAAATAGTGTGTATGATTCAAATAGTGTGTATGATTCAAATAGTGTGTATGATTCATATAGTGTGTGTATGATTCATATAGTGTGTGTATGATTCATATAGTGTGTGTATGATTCAAATAGTGTGCGTATGATTCATATAGTGTGTGTATGATTCAAATAGTGTGTATGATTCAAATAGTGTGTATGATTCACTTAGCGTGTATGATTCAAATAGTGTGTGTATGATTTAAAGAGTGTGTGCATGATTCAAATAGTATGTGTATGATTCAAATAGTGTGTGTATGATTCAAATAGTGTGTGTATGATTCAAATAGTGTGTGTATGATTCAGATAGTCTGTGTATGATTCAAATAGTGTGTATGATTCAAATAGTGTTTATATGATTCAAATAGTGTGTGTATGATTTAAAGAGTGTGTGCATGATTCATATAGTGTGTGTATGATTCATATAGTGTGTGTATGATTCATATAGTGTGTGTATGATTCAAATATTGTGTGTATGATTCATATAGTGAGTGTATGATTCAAATAGTTTGTTTATTATCTATTTTTTTCGTAGTTCAACTTCATCAAATTTACAAGGGGAGTGGGGAAAAAATAACCGAAACAAATCGACCCAAGTTTTCTAGGTCACATCTAGGTCGTTGGCCCTACAGCTCACGCACACAAACACACACACACCTGAGCAGAATGTAGACAAAAACAAGTAACTGGTATAATTCACTCTCCATCACTCCAACCCCACCCACCAAAACAATTTTATCATTGGTAACGGTCTGCTGGCTGTTCCACTGAACTAATGGAAAGATGGGGGGGCATGCTCATAGGTGGAACCCACCCCCACCCTCGTTCAGTAGAGGATATTTCCACACCAGTTCAACTAGTTTGCATGGCTCTGTCGTACATCGAGCCGCACTAGCGTTGTGCGATTGGTACACCACAGCTTACTGGATTTAAAAACATTGACTTTATATATCAGTGGCGGCCTTAGAAAATTACGTAGGGCAAAAATAATTTGAGGGACCTAGATGTTGAGGACCCCAATGATGGTGCCATTTGGCTTGTATCTAGAAGTATGAGGGCTGACTCAGTGATGACCCGTATTTGTATTTGTGTTTCACACACAGCCTCACCAGCAATTAAACGTAAAACAAGTGACGATGATCAATTCAACAAGTCGTGTGTACAACAACAAGATGTATTTTATTTATACAAAGGCACCAGTCCGTAACAGGGATCTAGTGACTTATATCATAAGCAAAGGTAATCCAAACTGCAGCAAAATAATCCAATATAAAATGAATAAGGGGAAAAATGACGTTATCACGATTTAACTCTCTCTCTTTCTATTTCTCTCTCACTTGATCGACTCGTCTCTCACAAGACCTTTCAGTCGAATCTGTTTCACAAATCGACTCCTCAGAGATCACTCAGTCGAATGTGCAGAAAAACCCTCTTTCGTTACTCACTTTCTTACATGTGACCCTTGGCCAATCAATTATCTCCGCTCCTTTTTCTGTCTATCAGGATGGGGGTGGGGTTAACTTCCCGGCTTAGATGGGGGGTGGGGGGGTACGTCATACCGACAAAGACAAGAGTAAAGGTATGAATACACCAACACGAAATTCCGGTATCTAAGGGCATTGCGAATTCCGTCTCTGTTTCGCTGCTATGATATTCTAATGAGAACATGTACACCGGTCAGGAATTCCGTTGCGGAACAGCGAAAGTTTTCAGTTTCGCTGCTTGCAGAGTTTTTTCCGGAGAGCTACATTTTCCGTCATGATAAACAAACAAAATGGCTGCTTAGAAACGTCGATTCGAATAGAAAAAATGATTCACATTAGTGTATATTCATTAAAAACAACAACAACAAAGTGAATTTTGACAGTTAAACATGATTACTATAAGTTTTGGCCGGCAACAGTCTTTGTATATGAATTTCTGAAAGGAAAATATACTTCGTCTATCTACATATAGACATATTCTACAAATGAAATTTCTTTCGATCGAAGCGCTGTCTGAAAAGATAAATGCTATTAAAAAATGTTTGGCTGATCATGAAAACGAAAAAAAAAATGAACAGCTACCGATCGAATAAAAAGTTAAAAAAAGCAACAACAAAAAAACAACAGTTTTCCATTTCCAGCCAGACAATTTATTTGTAATAAGAACAAAAAGGCACACGGGATGCAGTAGTTTCCCCTTTTAAAGTATCGTTTTTTTTCACTAGCAGGAAAAAGTGCGAAGTAATCATCAAAAAACATCTTGTTTCCGGTAGTTGTTTCGTCGCTCACCGTTTCGTCCCGGTGTATCTACAAGAGTTTCGCTAAGTTAAAACTTCCGCGCGGAAGGTTCCGCGCGAAAGTGTTTCGTGTTGGTGGATGCAGAACTTAACTGGACATCTATCCTTTGTCGGCCTTTGAACAGGGGCCGAGTGGTCAGGGAGAATCCCGCGAGGGATGTAACGTATTTCTGCCAACCGTTGTCCTGTTCACCGAGGAAAGTTATTCTTCCCCGTTCCGCTGGCCACCTGCGATATGACGCAATTACGGGGGTGGGGTAAAAAGGGTGGAGAACTTGAGAACGGGAACGTATACTACTATACATTGTATAATATACGTCTTAATTTTATGAATACTGTTAAGTCAAGGGCTGAATGGTTTCGACAGATTAGTCACAACCCGTGACACTAGACAATGTCTTTCTCGTGGAGTGTCAGATTAGAGATTGAATGTGGATTCAGGATGAGTGTCTGGCCGGCCTGACTGTTTACGTGTATCTATGAGTGTCTGGCCGGCCTGACTGTTTACGTGTATCTATGAGTGTCTGGCCGGCCTGACTGTTTACGTGTATCTATGAGTGTCTGGCCGGCCTGACTGTTTACGTGTATCTATGAGTGTCTGGCCGGCCTGACTGTTTACGTGTATCTATGAGTGTCTGGCCGGCCTGACTGTTTACGTGTATCTATGAGTGTCTGGCCGGCCTGATTAGTTTAGGGCTTAGGGTCAACAATAGTGATACTCCTCCCCTCTCTGCCCCCCCCCTCAACTTCCTATTTAATGATAATTGATGTAGAGTCATATGCTGTTTTGAAATATTACGTTCAAGTAAAGTCTGTCTCTGTGTGCCACACCCGCCATCATGCTCCCTAACGCTACATCTCCTGCAAACTATGTAAACCTGTTCCACCATCTGATATTTCACTTACTGAACCAGTTACAAGACACAACAGCCCGTGTGTGTGTGTGTGTGTGTGTGTTTGTGTGTGTGTGTGTGTTTGTGTGTGTGTAATGACACCTTGCCCGTTTGCAATTTGCGAAAAAAAATGGTTTTCACCTTCTAGCATGGCTTGCCTCCCCCCACCTACTACATATAAAAAGTCAAGCCATTGTTTATGTTATTGTGTGTGGGTGTGTTGTGGAGCAATATGTCTGCCTGTACACAGAGGTCACATTAACACTATGTGGACAACAACAGGATTAACTCATTTTTTATACATAATTCTTTTATATAATTGACACAGTGGCGTTTAGCGTACGTGGCAGAAAAGGTCTTCATCGGGGTGTGTGCCATTCTGACCAACCTGATCAGGATCTAGACATTGTTTGTTCAGAATCTAGACATTGTTTGATCAGAATCTAGACATTGTTTGATCAGAATCTAGACATTGTTTGATCAGAATCTAGACATTGTTTGATCAGAATCTAGACATTGTTTGATCAGAATCTAGACATTGTTTGAGACACAATAACTTATTATTTTGACTTGGCAAACGAGGTTTACAAAGTATGTGAGGGCCCCCCCCACCTTCTGCCTGTTTATGTGTCTACCTTTATATTTCTCTGTCTTTTACATCATTCATTCCTCCAGTAGGTCCGTTTGTATTCTCACCACACACTCAATGACATGAGCCACAATATCAGCCCAGTGTATGAGCCACAATATCTGGCACTTAGCTCACACACACATAAGCACACTCACAGATACTCTCATCACACACACAAGCTGACCTAGCACACTCACACACACAAGCTGACCTAGCACACACACAAGCTGACCTGCACACACACAAGCTGACCTAGCACACACACAAGCTGACCTAGCACACACACACAAGCTGACCTATGATAAACACATAAACAAACAAACGCACAGACACTCACACACACATTTGACAAACACATAAGCAAACGCACATACACTCTCACACACAAGTTGACAAACACACAAACAGACAGACAGACACACCACACACACACACACATACACACACACACACACACACACACAAACACTCGTCAGAAATGTCTTTCCAAATTTTATACCAGCAAAACGAAGGCTGATGTGTATTCTTCCCATTGATCTGGCAGCTGATTATCTCCCCATTTCAAGGCCAGATTTAGCAACGCTTCTTTGTAATGATGGCATCGCTACCTACTCCCTTTCCATTTGGTATCCATGGTAACAAGAAGAATGCGATTAGCTCCAGTGGGGTCAAGTTAAATGAAAGAGTTATTTTAAAAAGATTTAGAAAAAAAAAAAATTGAAGAAAAGATTTACAGTGGGATAAAACAGATATTTTTAAATACAAGAATACAGGGGCTAATAAATGTTTGTTGGACAAAATATGTTTGTAAGTCTTAGATAACGTGCGTAAGTGTGTGTGTGTGTGTGTGTGTGTGTGTTGTTACCGAAATATTCTTTTTTATGTGTTGAAAACATGCGTGTATGTGTGCAAGCAAACTGTATTTTGTGTTTGGCTTTATGTATCACAATATAAATGTGTGTCTGTATGCTCGTACGTATGTGTTTCATTTTGTGTGGCTAGGTGTATATATAAAGAACCTTACTTAGGTCTTTGGTTGTCATGGCTAGGCTTGCCGAGCCGAGCCGGAGCCGTGGAGCCGCTCCTTTTGTTGGAGCCGGAGCCAGAGCCGAAACAATCTGGCGTCTCCACTGCTCCCAAATGTTTTTTTTTTTGCAGCAGAATTTTTTTTATTTAGCTTTAAAATTCCAAATTTCTTTGTTTGTTTGCCTCCTACAATTTGAAATGTTGTCATTTTTACGAACGCCACAACAGCATTTAAATGATAGCGTGCACGCACATCACCATAAGAAATCTTTAATGGGGAATTGTTTTGTGTTCGTTTTAAATCTTGTTTACCTTCAGAAATATTTTTAATGGCATGTTATTTTGTTATATATAAAGTTAAAACAGTTTTATTTCATAGAATAATTGTATCAATCATTTAAAAAGAAATTTTTACTACGATGACAAATAGAACGCGTCATTTCGTATAATTATTATTTGACCGCGAATTTGTAATAGACTAAAAACAAAATGGTCGCTTTCTGTATTTAACAATTTTATTATAAACAGAATATCTGAAATAGAGTAGAAAAATTTATAATGCTGTGGCTATTCAGACCCGGGTCCCAATAAAGTCCGATTGTTATTCGGACCCGTGGCAAATATGCACTTAGCTTAGATAGTTATATATAAACTATAGACGGAACCCGAGCCACCGAGTAACGATTAAATCATACAATTCAAACAATTATCAAAAAATAAACAAAAGACAATAATAAAGTTTATATATATAACTAAGCTAAGTTCATATTTGCCACGGGTCCGAATAACAATCAGACTTTATTGGGACGGGGTCCGAATAAAAATCGGAGTTTATTGGTTCCCGGGTCCGAATTTATAAATAATAAATATATAATACTGAAGTCTTTAAAATATTTTAAACTAGTTGCAAGTACCCGGCTTTGCCCGGGTTTAAAATAAGGTTTTCTGTTTACCTTGTTTTCTCCCTACCCCCTCTCTCCCTTCCTCTCTCTCTCCCTCCCTCCCTCTCTCTCCCTCCCTTTCTCTCTCCCTCCTTCTACCTCCCTCTCCCTCCCTCTCTCTCCCATTTCTCTCCCTCCCACCCTCCCTCTGCCATCTCCCCTCTCCCCCTCCTTCTCTCCCCCCTGTCCATCCCCCCTCCCTCCTTCTCTCCCCCTTCCTCCTTCCCTCTCTCCCTCCCTGCCCCTCTCTCTCTTTATCTCTTCCTCCCATTTCTCCCATCCTCTCTCTCCCTCTCTCCTTCCCTCCCCTCTCTCTCTCCCTCCCTAACCCCTCTCTCCCTCCCTTCTTTTTCTTTTTCTCCCTCCCTCCCCTCTCCACCTCTCTCCCTCTTCCTCCCTCCCTCATTCCCTCTCTCCCTCCCTGCCCCCTCACTCTTCATCTCTCTCCCTCCCTCTCTCCCACACTCTCTCTCCCTCTCCCCCACCCTCTCTCTCCCTCCCTCCCCTCCCTCCCTCCCTACCCCTCTCTCCCTCCCTACCCCCTCTCTCCCTCCCTTCCTTTCTCTTTCCTTCCCTCCCTTTCTCTCTTCCTCCCTCTCCCATCTCCTCTCCCCCGTCCATCTCTCCCACGTCCCTCCCCCCTCCCTCCCTCTCTCCCCTCCCTCCCTCCCTCCTACCCTCCTTTTCTCTCTCTCCCCCCTGCCCTTTCTCTCTCTTTATCCCTCCCTCCCTCCCTCCCCCCTCCCCCCCTCTCTCTCTCTTATTATTATGGCTTCACACTTCTTCTAAAATCCTTCTTCATTCCTTTACCTTCCTCAAACTGTACAAATCAGAGAGCATGAAAATACATCAACAATTCTTTGCATCACAAAGGCACAATACAGCACCAGCGCGCAAGTTCTATTCGATCATAAGGAAATGACGTCACAGAGGAATTTGATTTATGGCGCCGTCGAGATTACTTTAATATAGTAAAATACTCAAATAAAAAAAAAATTAATTTCAATTAAACTACCCATCGATATGAAACGAAACCTGTCCTATAACCTTCCCCATGTAATTATGTGTATGTGTAACAAATTTCACGTTATTTGTTTGTCTGCATCTTGAGTTAAAAGGGAACAGACAGACAGACAGACAGACAGCAAATGCCTCTTATAGGTATAGAGATAATGTATCATTTTACTATTTGCTAATTTGATCATTGAAATAAGTTTTTATTACTTATGAAATTGGCGACTAGTGAAACCTCGGTCGAAAATAATGATATGATTGTGGATGCACTGAAATGGTTTGTTTTTAGTAAAACCGACACTGCGTATATTTTTCAAGTTCCTGACTACGGGGGTGAACGCGGCAAAATTTGCTT
>JAGDYQ010000258.1:639593-694766 GCA_021962125.1 Bulinus truncatus
ATACAAATACATATACACATACATATACACATACATATACAAATACATATACACATACATATACACATACACAAACATATACTCATACAAATACATATGCACATACATATACACATACATACACAAATAAATATACATATACATATACGCATATTATACACATACATATACACATACACATACATATACACATACATATATATATACACATACATATACACATACATATACATATACACATACATATTCACATACATATACAAATACATATACAAATACATATACACATATTATACACATACATATACACATACATATACAGATACATATACACATACATATAAATATACACATACATATACACATACATATACAATTACAAATACATATACATATATATATATATACACATACATATACACATAAATATACATATTCTTGGATATTTTGCGTTTTTTTAAACACATCTCTTCGTAGTGTTCCATTGTCATTTGTATTTGTCATGATTTGTGGAATTCTAAACTCTGCAGAAGTGTTTCTCAAAATGTGGTACGCATACACCATTGGTGTGTTGACGATGATCATTGGTGTGTCGACGATGATCATTGGTGTGTTGACGATGATGATTGATGTGTTGACGATGATGATTGATGTGTTGACGATGATCATTGATGTGTTGACGATGATCATTGGTGTGTTGACGATGATGATTGATGTGTTGACGATGGTCATTGATGTGTTGACGATGATCATTGGTATGTTGACGATGATGATTGATGTGTTGACGATGATGATTGATGTGTTGACGATGGTCATTGATGTGTTGACGATGATCATTGGTATGTTGACGATGATCATTGATGTGTTGACGATGATCATTGGTGTGTTGACGATGATCATTGATGTGTTGACGATGATCATTGATGTGTTGACGATGATCATTGATGTGTTGACGATGACCATTGATGTGTGGACGAGGATCATTGGTGTGTTGACGATGATCATTGATGTGTTGACGAACTCGCAAATTACATTTTTAATTTCAAGCAGAAAAAAATCCATTTGTCAACCCCACAATGTCAATCATCATTAAACAAGCCAGACTAGATCCATATTCAGAGACCAAGGCACGATTCAATTACAATAAACAACTTTTGTCTGGCTCTCTACCGATTCAGCGATTTGTTGGCGATTTCACCATTCCATACGGTATCGATATCGTCCACCATTCTGTAATCGACGGCCTACATCCTTTTTTGTACTGTTTTTTGAGTTTCGTGGTTTACTCAAGACTATGCTATCAATCTACTCTAGACTATGATATTGATTTCAGTAATCTTCCAAAGAATGTGACATCAGTTTAGGAGTGTGGACTTGTCTCACATTAAGCGATTACGAGTTCGATTCTCTTCAACATAAGTATATCACGTTAAAGCCCGCTAATGAATTCTGTTTGTTTGTTGTTGTCCCCACCCTGGTAATTGGATCTATAAATAGTGTACACGGTTATTACAATCTTTCGATTACAGGGATGTCTGGGGCTGGTCACAATACAGTGGGTCAAACGATGTCTGATTATTGACATTAGCCGAAGAAGGTATCTTACAGAATTACAATTAAAATACCGTCTCCATAGCAACAGTAGTAGTTTCCCTTGTCACTGAATTTTTTTTTACTTCCCCTGATCAACAAATCTTTTCAGTCCCACATCATCTGCTTAGTTTATTTCTTACAATCAGATCAACACAGTGATACAAATCAGACCTATCAGATCAACACAATGGCACAATCGGAACAACACAATAACACAATCAGATCAACACAATGATACAAATCAGACCTATCAGACCAACACAATATCTCAATCGGACCAACACAATGACACAATCAGACCAACACAGTGATACAATCAGACCAACACAATGATACAATCAATGACACAATAATTAGGAAGTATTATATAATTAAAAGATAAATAAACATATTTAGAACGCCAGATTGAACAACTATGTAGGAAAGTTTTTGTTTGTGTTGTTTAACGAATAATATCCAAGACACTTTATTGTTTTACTTTACGAAAAAAACATTACATTATATAAAAAATGAATTGTGGGAAAATTAATGAGAAATTTTGTTTATACGAGTAGCTAAGCGTATCAATAAAAAGACTATATAATACTATAATCAATAAATAGACTAAATAATACTATAATCAACAAAAAGACTAAA
Source organism: Bulinus truncatus (assembly GCA_021962125.1). Lineage (NCBI taxonomy): Eukaryota > Metazoa > Mollusca > Gastropoda > Planorbidae > Bulinus > Bulinus truncatus. The sequence continues at coordinate 641,823 of JAGDYQ010000258.1, forward strand.
TAATACTATAATCAATAAAAAGACTAAATAATACTATAATCAATAAAAAGACTAAATAATACTATAATCAATAAAAAGACTAAATAATACTATAATCAATAAAAAAGACTAAACGACCAAAATAATAAGCGCAATATGAAATCATTGAACCGAGACATGAGTCAACAACATCAGAATGACTGACAATAATCTATTATTAGCAGCAGCGATATGCCGTTACTCAATAATGGTGTGGGGCCGATGGAGGAGGGGTGGTGTGGGACCGATGGAGGAGGGGTGGTGTGGGACCGATGGAGGAGGGGTGGTGTGGGACCGATGGAGGAGGGATGGTGTGGGGCCGATGGAGGAGGGATGGTGTGGGGCCGATGGAGGAGGGGTGGTGTGGGACCGATGGAGGAGGGGTGGTGTGGGACCGATGGAGGAGGGGTGGTGTGGGGCCGATGGAGGAGGGGTGGTGTGGGGTCGATGGAGGAGGGATGGTGTGGGACCGATGGAGGAGGGGTGGTGTGGGGCCGATGGAGGAGGGGTGGTGTGGGGCCGATGGAGGAGGGATGGTGTGGGGCCGATGGAGGAGGAGTGAGAGATTTATTAGGTTTAGTATAAACAGGGATGTGTACAATAGTAACACATGATTACGTCATTGTTCCATTTAAATCGCTAGAGGAGTGTATGAGAAGGAAAAACAACGTACACAATTCTGAAGATATGGATAGCAGTAAAGAGGGGAATGTCAACACAGTGGGTCAAGAACTGAGGTCGTTTGGTGCTCATGTGAAGAAGAATCAATTTAGATCTCTTATCTAACGGTTCTAACCGGATCTCATGTTCAGTGTTGTACAGGTCTATATATATCATAGAGAACTGAGACGTAACTTGGCTGAGATGCAGTTACAGAGGTAGCGCTGTTACTCAACGAATGTCACTTATCTAATTAAAGGGAAACTTCGAGATAGACAGAAAAGAAGAAAAAAAGATGGAGGGATTTAAAGAAAAGCAAGCCATAATTCATTCTTCAAACAAATAATGAAACATTTGTTTATTCTATATGGAACATGTAACAGTTTAAAAGTAAAGTGCATTTTAGTATGTCCCTATCTACATTATCTCACTCTCTCAATCTACATTATCTCACTGTCTCTATCTACATTATCTCACTCTCTCTATCTACATTATCTCACTGTCTCTATCTACATTATCTCACTCTCTCTATCTACATTATCTCACTGTCTCTATCTACATTATCTCACTGTCTCTATCTACATTATCTCACTCTCTCTATCTACATTATCTCACTGTCTCTATCTACATTATCTCACTCTCTCTATCTACATTATCTCACTGTCTCTATCTACATTATCTCACTCTCTCTATCTACATTATCTCACTCTCTCTATCTACATTATCTCACTCTCTCTATCTACATTATCTCACTCTCTCTATCTACATTATCTCACTGTCTCTATCTACATTATCTCTCTCTATCTACATTATCTCACCGAATGAGTCAAGATTAGACTTAGGGATACTAAAGTGTCCGTAAGTATCTGGTATCAGTGATTGGAACTCGTCACCTGCCGTTTCAGTTGATCAGCCCCTCAACCCCACACTCCACCTCCACCCTTCCACTTCCACCCCCACCCTTAGTGCCTCCACTGTTCCACCCCCACCTCCACCCTTCCACTTCCACCTCCACCCTTCCACCTCCACCTCAGTGCCTCCACTGTTCCACCCCACCTCCACCCTTCCACTTCCACCTCCACCCTCAGTGCCTCCACTGTTCCACCCCCACCTCCACCCTTCCACTTCCACCTCCACCCTTCCACTTCCACCTCCACCCTCAGTGCCTCCACTGTTCCACCCCACCTCCACCCTTCCACTTCCACTTCCACCCTCAGTGCCTCCACTGTTCCACCCCCCATCTCCACCCTTCCACTTCCACCTCCACCCTTCCACTTCCACCTCCACCCTCAGTGCCTCCACTGTTCCACCTCCACCCTCAGTGCCTCCACTGTTCCACCCCCACCTCCACCCTTCCACTTCCACCACCACCCTTCCACTTCTACCTCCACCCTTCCACTTCCACCTCCACCCTCAGTGCCTCCACTGTTCCACCCCCACCTCCACCCTTCCACTTCCACCTCCACCCTCAGTGCCTCCACTGTTCCACCCCACCTCCACCCTTCCACTTCCACTTCCACCCTCAGTGCCTCCACTGTTCCACCCCCCATCTCCACCCTTCCACTTCCACCTCCACCCTTCCACTTCCACCTCCACCCTCAGTGCCTCCACTGTTCCACCTCCACCCTCAGTGCCTCCACTGTTCCACCCCCACCTCCACCCTTCCACTTCCACCACCACCCTTCCACTTCTACCTCCACCCTTCCACTTCCACCTCCACCCTCAGTGCCTCCACTGTTCCACCCCCCACCTCCCACCCTTCCACTTCCACCTCCACCCTTCCACTTCCACCTCCACCCTCAGTGCCTCCACTGTTCCACCCCACCTCCACCCTTCCACTTCCACTTCCACCCTCAGTGCCTCCACTGTTCCACCCCCCATCTCCACCCTTCCACTTCCACCTCCACCCTTCCACTTCCACCTCCACCCTCAGTGCCTCCACTGTTCCACCTCCACCCTCAGTGCCTCCACTGTTCCACCTCCACCCTCAGTGCCTCCACTGTTCCACCTCCACCCTCAGTGCCTCCACTGTTCCACCCCCACCTCCACCCTTCCAAAAGGCCCATTCAGGTATTTACTCCTGTGTCAAGAGGGTCCAAAAATATCCAAAGAATTCTCTACCTAGGGGTTAGAAATACTTAAGAATGGCTTCGCTGAAATGCATGCTTCATTGGTCACACGGCACCTGTTGTTATGTGTTACTGTGTTGTTATGTGTTACTGTGTTGTTATGTGTTACTGTGTTGTTTTGTGTTACTATGTTGTTATGTGTTACTGTGTTGTTATGTGTTACTGTTCTGTTATGTGTTACCGTGTTGTTATGTGTTACTGTGTTGTTATGTGTTACTGTGTTGTTGTGTGTTACTATGTTGTTATGTGTTACTGTGTTGTTATGTGTTACTATGTTGAATATGTGTTACTGTGTTGTTATGTGTTACTATGTTGTTTTGTGTTACTATGTTGTTATGTGTTACTGTGTTGTTATGTGTAACTATGTTGTTATGTGTTACTGTGTTGTTATGTGTTACTATGTTTTTATGTGTTACCGTGTTGTTATGTGTTACTGTGTTGTTATGTGTTACTGTGTTATTATGTGTTACTATGCTGTTATGTGTTACTGTGTTGTTATGTGTTACTGTGTTGTTATGTGTTACTATGTTGTTATGTGTTACTGTGTTGTTATGTGTTACTGTGTTAAACGGCGTTCACTGAGTCGTGGGTTTATGTTTTTCAGTAAACTTGATTAAGACCTGTAGCGTGTTTCACGTCCTTGTGTGGATATAACGTTTGAATCGTGGGCCACAATGGGTTTACATAAGGGCCGGACTAAGTGGAGATTGTGTGTACAAAATAATTGAAATATAAATATCGTTTTTAAAAATGTTTTGGAGCGCAGTCCGAAATAATCAGCCAAACCGGCTATCACTGGCCCGCGGTTAGCCGAAACCCTGGTCTAGTCTTTGATTTATAAAGTTTTGCAATAAATTGTGAACAATAATATGCACAAATACAGTAACCACACCAAAACATGTTCAATTATTTAACTGCATGTTTGAGTTACTCACAAAAGATCATTTTAAGAGCTGCGAAACACCAATAACAGGTCACAAACATTCAGATGACCAGGTCAAAGTCAATAAAAACATTCACACTGCCACACACTCACTGTCCACACTGCCACACACTCACTGTCCACACTGCCACACACTCACTGTCCACCCTGCCACACACTCACTGTCCACCCTGCCACACACTCACTGTCCACCCTGCCACACACTCACTGTCCACCCTGCCACACACTCACTGTCCACACTGCCACACACTCACTGTCCTCCCTGCCACACACTCACTGTCCACACTGCCACACACTCACTGTCCACACTGCCACACATTCACTGTCCACACTGCCACACACTCACTGTCCACACTGCCACACACTCACTGTCCACCCTGCCACACACTCACTGTCCACACTGCCACACACTCACTGTCCACACTGCCACACACTCACTGTCCTCCCTGCCACACACTCACTGTCCACCCTGCCACACACTCACTGTCCACACTGCCACACACTCACTGTCCACACTGCCACACACTCACTGTCCACACGCCACACATTCAGGTCTAAGTTTAAGGCCGTCAAACTAAGACTTTGAACAAAACGTAGCCCCACTTTAGTATTTTGAACATTTGAACTGGAAGATATGAATTACTTGTGTATGGACTACACTTTCACCTGCACGTAGACTTGATAACATTATCTCTCGCCCTTTAGGATGTATCAGGCCCTGGTATGTTTACATAAAGTTTCTGCAACAAATTGTCTGTAGATATAAATAGTAGCGGTCACTTAGTGATTTGTTTTGATTCAATAGTAGCGTCTTTTGGTATGAATAATTTAGACTTAATGATAAAGAAATATCCTTGACCTAGTCCTATCCCTGGCCTTGACCTAGTCATAACCCTTGACCGTCCTACCCCTTGACTTAGTCATACCCATTGCCTTGACCAAGTCCTACCTCTTGACCTAGTCCTACCCCTTGACCTAGTCCTAGCCCTTGACCTAGTCCAATACCTTGCCTTGACCTAGTCCTAGCCCTTGACCTAGTCCAATCCCTTGCCTTGACCTAGTCCTAACCCTTGACCTAGTCCAAACCCTTGACCTAGTCCTACCCCTTGACTTAGTCCAATCCATTGCCTTGACCTAGTCCTACCCCTTGACCTAGTCCTATCCCTTGCCTTGACCTAGTCATAAGCCTTGACCTAGTCCTACCCTTTGACCTAGTCCTATCCCTTGCCTTGACCTAGTCGTAACCCTTCACATAGTCCTAAACATCGACGGTTCACCGAATTTTGTTTAGCTCATCGGCTCATCTCAAAATACAATAATCCTTGGATGACAAATGATTGATTCAATGAGCCAAAATTAATTTATACCAATTGAAATGAAAGTTTTTTTGCGGTTGTCAGTACATTACATTTGATGCGTTGTGTTCATAATTTGATAATTCATTTTTTTTGATAATTTACATTTGCTATGCGTGCCAGGAAATTGTCTATGTTTGGTACTTGTGCAGTATAATTGCCAACCCTGCTATAATCTCTTCTTCTGACTGCAAAGTAAAACAACAACACAACAACAACCAAGATATAAATCTGTCAGTGCGATACTCTCGATAGAAACAACAATCACTACTCGTGTATAAGGTAGAGCCTCGCAATCTTAAATAAGGAACACGTCCTGAAACTGATTAAATAATGATTGAGATAATTTAATAAATGTAAAGTCTGAAAAACCACAAAAGACTGGCCATTCCATTGTCCCTTTCTACCTGCTCCCCCCCCCAACGCCCACATTCATTAGCACCCCCACCCCGTCCCCCACAATGGTATTTGTCACGCCAACTTTACATTCTGATTTATTAGGTGGGGAACTAAAGAGGATTATATGAAATTATATGATAAATCATTAGATTATATGAGATTATGTGATATTACATTAGATTATATGAGATTATTGTTACTGTCTGTCCTTCCCTTTTTTTGGCCAGTTAGCAAGTCTGTCATGACGTTCGATTGTTCATTTGTGTACATGTCTGTCTGGTTTAATCTACATCTAGTCCATTCATTAACGCCTATCTTTAAACTGTCGGACGGTCGTCTTGTTAGTCAGTCAACTAGTCACTCTGTACGCCAATATTTCAGTCATTCTGTAGGTCAGTCAGTCTATCTTTCATTCGGCAAGTAGGTTTTTTCAGTCATTCTGTAGGTCAGTCAGTCTATCTTTCATTCGGCATGTAGGTTTTTTTCAGTCATTCTGTAGGTCAGTCAATCAACTATCTTTCTTTCGGCATGTAGGTTTTTTTCAGTCATTCTGTAGGTCAGTCAGTCAATCTTTCTGTAGATGAGTCTGTTAGTCATTCTGTAAGTCAGTCATTAAGTAGGACATTCCGTTGGTCTTTACTGAGACCAGCCCCGTAGCGTGAAAATTCTACAGCAGGGGTCAGGCATTCTACAGGAGGTGCCGGGCAATAGCAGGGGGGCAGGTAATACATTTTACTAAGTAGAGCAGAGCAAATTAGCAGAGTGGGCCAGACAAAACGCAGGGGGGCCGGCCCCCTGGTCCCCCGCACGCTACGGGCCTGACTGAGACCCGTAGTCTACATGTACGAAACAACAAAACTTTCCTCAAGGCCACTATATTCCGTCATCTAACAACGTACAATAGTCGCAGCATGACTTGGTGCACTATGTCTAAAATAGAAATAATGAAAGGTCCTCAAACTCTTCCTTAGCAGATTAGCCAATCAGATTGTAGTTCACTCTAATAAATTAACAAACTGATAAGCCAATCAGATTGTAATTCACTCTAATAAAGTAACAGAATAGCCAATCAGAATGTAATTCACTCTAATAAATTAACAGATTAGCCAATCAAAATGTAATTCACTCTAATAAATTAAAAAAACTGATTAGCCAATCAGATTGTAATTCACTCTAATAAACTAACAAATTAGCCAATCAGAATGTAATTCACTCTAATAAATTAACAGATTAGCCAATCAGAATGTAATTCACTCTAGTAAAGTAACAGATTAGCCAATCAGAATGTAATTCACTCAAATAAAGTAACAGATTGGCCAATCAGAATGTAATTCACTCTAATAAAGTAACAGATTAGCCAATCAGAATGTAATTCACTCTAATAAATTAACAAACTAAAAAAAAATAACGTAAAAAAAGAATAACAAAATTATCGATATTGAACCCCACCCCAGTGTTTCTGGAAATTTCATCATTTAAATACACAAGAAGCGGACATCTTGTCCGAGTCCCATTATATGCCACAAACACACGTCGCAAATGGACCTAAACTTCCAGACACACAAGGAGGTCGTCAGTGTTCGATTTAAGAAAAAACCAGTGCCGGGGAAGAACAAAATTTTCTGCAGAGCCGGGGATAAATGTCATCCCCGGCGGGGATGAAAAAAGCTAAACCAGAGCCGGGGATGTCAATTCTCAGTGCCGGGGGGCATCCCCGGCATCCCCAGCGGCGGCGAGATGCCAACAATTTTTTTGAGGATCTTCAATTTACAAACCATGGGCCAACAAGTAACTAATTTATTTTCGTAGACAAAACTAACAATAATATAGAAAAAATTGGGGAAAACATGTGTCTTAATTAACATAGTTCACGTTGGTTCAAACAAATTTGAAGCTGCACATTATTGGACAACCAATGAATTTATTTTTAACAAAAAAATTCAAAACTTTCATTTATTCTCTGTTTGTTGAAATCAAATATTCCATTACTCATAATTATTTCAATTATTTAAACAAATTATGTCGTCGTCGTCGGCATCCGTCCGTCTCGAGAGACGATGGTGTAGCTAAGTTGAGTCTACAAAACACCGCCGGGAGTGGCTGTGCAGTCCGACTCGGGAGTGGCAATAGATATTAAACAAATTATGACGTTGTTCCATAACTAATTCTTTTGTTGGTTTGCCAGAAGGTACATCGCTGGCAGATACCTTACGTCTTTTAACCACATTGTGGCATACAACTTTGCATCAAAATATTAAAGTGGTGGACCATTAATTTGAATACACAGCAATTGTTTGATGATTCGACATCTAATGAGTTATGACGTAAACAAACAGTTACCTTCACTTTGTACATCGACAACAATGCAGCCTCGCTCTTCAACTATTTTTGTCAGATTTGTGTATAAACTTGTTGAAACAATACGGGAGTCCCCGGGCATAAAAATGAAAACGATGCAGTATGAATTAAAATGAATGACTGTCCGAGCAGGCGCGGTTCCTGGGGTAGGCGATATACGCCCCCCCCCCCACAGCCTACTATCCCCTGGCCTATATACTGGCCTTCCCTATGACCAATTCCTAGATCCGCCTTGTGTCAGCGTATTCATATCAGCATCATCTAGAGAAAAATTATATTAGATTACACTGTTTGGTTTAATTTTATAACGTGACGTATCTTATAGCTTGAAAACTTACATTACACTGTTTACTAGCAAACGGTTTTACTCCAGTGTTACCATTAAACATAAATCTAGTACGTGCAGAATAAAACATTATTTTATCAATACATCCAGCTACTTAGGTATTTTGATTTCAACTTCAAATTAAACTTATTAAAGTTGGATAATCTAAACTTGTAATAACAAATTATTTCTACGGACATACTGTAACACATGACTTACACACAGTAGTAAACGTAGTATGAACATCAACTTTCTGAGATTTGACTCCTTGAAATACAGTTGTTTGTTTGTTTGTTTGTTTGTAAAATACAACTTTGTTTGGGTTAACGTTTTTGCAAGACGTCTCTTTAGACAACTTAATTTAAAATTATAAAATAAAAATATTACTTTAAATCTTTTTCTGGATTTTTTATAAAAAATAAAATTTTTCGATTGATAACTTGCGCCTTACGACTTACTAGCAACGAATTAAAAGTGATCATAAAATTAGAACCAAAGATTACAAAAAAAATACTTCAAACTCTTACTGTACGTTTATTTCTATTGATTCGATAGATAGAAATGCAGTAAAAAATTATGAAGTTAAACTTAAAAATGTACCAGTAGTCGCTCGACTTAAAAAAAATCAGTGCTGGGGATGAAACAAAAATTCCGCAGAGCCGGAGACAAATGTCATCCCCGGCAGGGATGACATTGGTTAAATCAGAGCCGGGGGTGACAGTCCTCAGTGCCGGGGATATACCCGGCATCCCCGGGGGTAAATCGAGCACTGGAGGTCGTACATTAACATGTGTTTGACTCAGACTATCAATGGAAGGAGTTTTGGTTTAACCTTTTGTTATCGTGAGCATGTCGTGGGTGGGGAAGGGGGGAGGGGATAATGCAATGATCAAAGATGCACCAAAAAGACCAGAGCAGTCCAATATACGGCGCATGCGCGAAGGTGAACGCAAACTATCTACAATAGGTCAGAGGCTTTCTGAGATCTAGAATTAAAAAAAAAAATAAAATATCAGCTAAATGAAAGTAGGCCTATGGTGGATCTAGTAGCCTATGAAATGGATTAAAAAAATGTAAAACTGTACAAGTTTAATCAATCCTAGACTAAAGCAACAGTAAATGACCCCTAACTCACCCCTCAGTGACCACTCACCTCATCTAAAATATTCCCACCCCAATCCCGATTTTCCCAGATCTGATACTGCATTGATATTTTGAGATATGGTAATGGCAAGAGATATTGTAAGATATCACACAAGCAAGAGATATTTTGAGATATAACACAGGCAATAGATATATTGAGATATAGCACACGCAATAGATATTTTGAGATATAACACAGGCAATAGATATTTTGAGATATAACACAGGAAATAGATATTTTGAGATATAAATCAGGCAATAGATATTTTGAGATATAACACAGGAAATAGATATTTTGAGATATAACACAGGAAATAGATATTTTGAGATATAACACAGAAAATAGATATTTTGAGATATAACGCAGGAAATAGACATATGAGATATAACACAGGCAAGAGATATTATGAGATATAACACAGGGAATTTATAGATATAACACATGCAATAGATATTTGAGATATAACACAGGCAATAGATAGATATAACGCCGGCAACAGATAGATATAACACAGGGAATAGATATTATGAGATATAACACAGGGAATATATAGATATAACACATGCAATAGATGTCATGAGATATAGCACAGGCAATATATAGATATAACACAGACAATAGATATTTGAGATATAACACAGGCAATATATAGATATAACACAGGCAATAGATAGTTATAACACAGGCAATAGATAGATATAACACAGACAATAGATAGATATAACACAGGCAATAGATAGATATAACACAGGCAATAGATAGATATAACACAGGCAATATATAGATATAACACAGGCAATAGATATTTGAGATATAACACAGGCAATAGATAGATATAACACAGACAATAGACAGATATAACAGAGCTGCTCTTAGGTTCTATTGATGTTTTAATTCAGGAGACCAGGACATAAGTAGGCTACTTAACGGGGCACATATGACATCTGATAGGAATACTTGAAGCTACTGGAACTTTATTTGGTCTTTGCACGAATTTGACTGGCCTCAATTCGAAACCGATAGGCAGTGGCGTAGCGAGTGTGCCAAGGGGGCATCATGTCTCGGGCGCTACTTACAAAGGGGCGCCAAATGGTCCGCGAAACATGTAATAGTATATGGTTTTCGAATGGGGGGGGGTGGGAGCGCACTAAAAAGGTATTGTGCCCCTGGCACTAGTTAAGCTCGCTACGCCACTGTCGATAGGGAACACAACCTCACCGCCAATAGGGAACACAACCTTACCGCCAATAGGGAACACAACCTCACCGCCAATAGGGAACACAACCTCACCGCCAATAGGGAACACAACCTCACCGCCAATAGGGAACACAACCTCACCGCCAATCACTGACCGTTTGATGGCTTAACTCAGAAAGTTTCCGCATACAATAATCAAGAATAATGATTAAAAAGCAACAACCAAAAAAAAAACAGAAGCTATTGGTATGTATACCCGTATTTATATATTTGTATGTATACTCGTATGTATACCCATATTTATATTCGTATGTATACCCGTATGTATACTCGTATTTATATTCGTATGTATACCCGTATTTATATTCGTATGTATACTCGTATGCATATTCGTTGACAATTTATTTCATCTTTGTCTTCTGTCAAGCTGGTCACCACAATTTTCTCAGGGGGGATGCAGTTATCCCACGCAGTTGTTTTTCGGTTCAAGTCAATAGAGTCCACAGGTAAATGATGAAATGAGTTAACAAGCCCCCTTTCAACACCAATGAATCCTATTCAACCTTTATATATTAAATCAACTGTGCTTTCCTTAGCACATTAAACATTGCTACTTTTTTAAAGCTTCAGTAGTGCAAATCGATATAAAACCATTTTTAATGTAAAACACATTTTTCTAAATCAGTTAACGCATTTTTTTATATGGCCTCATCTTTTTAGTTATGATTTATATAGTCTTATGCTAAATAATAAAAACATGATTTATATAGTCTTTGCGCTTAAATAATAAAAACATGATTGTATAGTCTTGCGCTTTAAATAATAAAATATGATTTATATAGTTCACAATAATAAAAACATGATTTATATAGTTCATACTAAATAATAAAACATGATTTATAGTTCTGCGCTAAATAATAAAACCAGCATCTAACTTCAAGAACTGTGTACTTAAAAAGCATCAGTGTAAAATGAGACACACTGACAGATAGCAAAACAAAAATAGAGGTTCTATTTTCTCTTTTTTTTTTATTGTTTACACCCTATTATGAATTGTTGCAATACATATGGTGCCAGCATTTAAATATCTCTTTTTTTTTAATATTTGTAAAATAAGGGAGATAATAACCTGAGCTGCATTCCACAGATCATCATGAGTCTGGCTGCGTTCTAGCTGTTCCCTGGTATACATATATCGGCCTCTGTCCTTTCTGTGAAGGTCAAGACTTTTCTTGGCCCAGTCATTGGTGCCTGGTTAAATAATTTTAAAATATTTTTCAACCTGGTGAGCTAATCAAAGTGATCAATGCCAACAAGAAAATATGAGAACACCACTCAATTATCCAGCCTAATGTGGAGCATACTGAATCTGTTAAAATTTAATGCTTGAGCACAATTGATCATGGTGGGATGGATGGCAGAGTGGTGATTTGACTCGACCTGAGAGTCCTGGGTTCGACTGGTAAGAACCATGGAATTTTTCCAGGTGAAATTAGGTGCAAAGTCTTCCCACAGGTCCATCCCAGCTGTAAAATGGGTACCTGACTCGAGTTGGGGAAGTAAAGGCGGCTGACGCGCCAACCACACAATCCCTTTATATGCAGAGGTTATAGAAATAGATGGATTCTACACTTCATCTGCCCCGATGGCCTGCTATGGCTAAGGGAAACATTACTTACAATTGATCATAAATGTGGAAATGAAGCAACATGATTCCCTCCTTTGAATATGGCTATTTAGTCGGCTATTACTTATTAATATTTTTTACCACTGAGCAGTTTTTAGCAACAGCAGGCCCTGGAGTTAACAAGAGACATAATTTTTATGTTGTAGTTTTTTTGAGTGCTGTAAATCAGTTTGTCACAACTCTACATCAAGTAGTTATAAGAAGAGAGGTTTTGGGCTTCATGTACCCAGCATGTGTGCTTGATAATATAGACTCATTACGTTAGACTAAACACTAAATATCTACTGCATAGTTTTGTAAATGCAAATTATTTGAATTTATTTTCCATTATATTGGTGGCAGTTTTTGACATATACTGCCTCTGGTTAAATCACACCATCAGAGGTATAAATTATTAGACTACTTCATGATAATGGCCCACCTTTTACAGAATCAATCTGGGTTGTAAAACAAAAGTTATCAGCAAGTTCTCGTTTAACAACTGCTTCTTCAATGAATGCATTCACACTGTCACTTGACTTGCGATACAGTTCCAATACAGTTAAAATACAACGTTGAACAGAGATTTGGCCTGAAAAAAAATTTTAAATTGTTTATAATTTTTATAGCTTTTTCAAATTTGTCTTAAGAAAATATTTTGACACAAACAGCCACAAGTGATCCAAATTAACCCTTAAGTGTGTGAATTTTTTTCTATGGCTAAATAAAACCTATTTATTAAAATTGAGCAGAATTTTGTATAAGTTTTAAACAATTATTAGTTGAGTAATGTATTTTTGTTTTCCAATAAAGGAGGTGTGTAGGGTCCAGGACAACATAGTGGGAGAATGACGCGCATCGAGGAATAAATGATATATGTTAGCTATGTAGTGACCCAGTGTGACTACATTACATTACAGGTTAACTTCTACTTCATTTGAGGGTGCTATTTGTCTTTGCCATTACGATGCCTGAACATAAAGTGGGGCGGTTAAAGGCAACCAGGCACGTTCGAACCAAAACTATGGAAAAAAATGATGGTCCTGATTGTCTGCTGGACATGATTCCCTAATATGAATATATTCTACTAGAAACTGTTTACTTCATATACAGTGATGACCCTGCAGGATGAGGCATTTTACTTTTTTGTTTTACAATCCTATGAAAATGAAAAACATAAAACCGGAGCAGCTTTAGCACTCATTTCAAAAAAAAAAATGACAGTAAGTGTAAGTTATTTACCGAAATGAAACCAGGGAGATAGATTGCTTAATGCTTCTTTGTTTTGGTCATTACGATCTGTGGGAGGAAATATCAGTCTCTTCTCACAGAAAGATTCCAACATCCTAAGACCAGCTTCAGTGCCAGGCTTAGCCCACTCAACCTCTGTTACTTTTTTATCCACTTCGGTAGCTTTCTGCCTTTTCCCAATCTGTTGCCTTGTGTTATAAAATTACAGAAAATAAAAATCTTTAAATTTTTACAGCTCTCAAATACAGGTATTACTGGTAGTTTATTTCAGTGAAGAAGTTTGCTCAATAATAATTGATATTGTATTTTCAAGCTTCCAAAGTTTAATATTGGGTGCATGTATATATTACATATGGGGTTATCATCATTTATTTTCATTAAAAAAAAAAATTGAAATTATAAATTCTTATTCTAAATATCATTTATAATAATCAGTTATTGCAATTTATTCTCTTTAAAAAATTTTCCTGTAACTTTCTGCGAATTGTAATAAAAAATTAAGTGTCTGAAAAAATATACTTTGGTTAGCTAAGATGTCATGCTTAACTTTTGTAAAGGTTGGGACTAACTTGCATGACCTGTGGGTTCTAAGTAGGATTGTATATTGTCAGTTGTAATAAAATTATTGTTATAAACAATATAATGTCTCTACAGAGTTTAGTTAATTATTTACTAAATTGCTTATGCTTGTAATGGTTTCTTACAATATGTGAGATGTTATAATAAATAAAATGACTGAGCAGATGTATTTTTTTAATATATTTTATTAAAATCAAATGCTCATGTTTTTCTTACTCTCTTGTCTATTCAAAAATGATAAAACGGATCGTATGGTGAATTATAAGTATATTTTTGATTTATATTAAATGCACTTTTTATTTTTAAAATAAACAGTTAAAAAATTTTCATAAACAAAACAAAAAAGAAAGAATTAAAAATTCTCCACAACTTACTGCTGGACATTTTTTCAGTAATGAGGATGATTAACCCAGGGAGTGAAATTCTCACAAAAACTGACTCAGTTGATTATGTATCTTGCTGACGAATTGTTCTGCACCATAAGTTTAGGTGATGCCACCCAGCATGGTACAATATTGTGTGCGCCCACCTAAGATAAAAATAAAACCTTGCTAAGTGAAATAACAGCAAAGAAAATTTTGGTAGACAAGATAAATACGGGCATCTGTTCCAATTTACTAATTAAAAAGAAAAAACAACAAAAATAAGTTTACTAAATACCTGGCAAAAGGAATATCTGCAGAAGAGCCTTTAAATCATCCACCCATTTCATAGGGACCTCAGGGGAGAAAAGTCAGTCACAATGCCTCCAATGTTTTTTTTCTTGCAAAAAAGGAGGAATACATGGCTTGCCTCTCCCAAAAGCAGATGAAATGGAATACCCAAATCTTTACACTCCTTGAAATTGAAAATAATTATATCTTTTGAGACTGGTACAACAAAAAAAACAAAAAATAACCGAGTTAAATAAACCTCAAATATGACTACAATCTCCAAATTAAAGTTTAAGTAATTTGTCAGTCTGTTGTACACAAATATCTCACTTCTCTCCACAAGAGCTAACCCTTTCATCATGAAGCCAAACTGGCGTATTGTAGCCTCAAGGAATTTGGAATTAAGCAAAAGCAGACATAAAGGGGAACTTCCAATTTCATGGCAAGCCTCTGGGCATAAAGAAAAGCCCAATTATCAGGAATAAATCAAAAGAAAAAAATGGAAAAAAAACCTTTTAAAAAAAAAATAAGCCTTATAAATAAATTGCACTAAAAAATACAAATATTATAAATTATCATTACTAACAATGTATATGCCTGGTGCGTGTGTACCCATCTAATTATATAGATTTTTTTTTCAAATCAATCAAGTAATTTAGCATATTTAGTTCGTATGTTCTAATCACCCACGCCTGTATTTTACTTTTTGACATGATGATGTCAGGTCAAATTTTTTCCCATTATAAAAATTACTTCAGATTTTATTTTTTGATTCATACTATACAAGATGTTAATTCATCGATGTATTATTATGTAGAATCTATTTTGTGTTATTTCAGAGAATCTATTTGTGTTATTATGTAGAATTCATTTGTGTTATTATGTAGAATCATTTTGTGTTAAGGTAGAATTCCATTTTGTGTGCCAACTTACAGCCTGTTCTACTAAATTTGAACTGAGTCCAAAACTGAGTTACAATTCAATTCAAAAGTTAATAAATACAAAAGAAGTTTAAACAAACTATTTAAAAAAAAACTGCTCCTGAAAAATATCAAGTAAAAACTATATATTAAAATGACTTTCAAGAGGTCAGAGCAACTGATGCTTTAATACATTTTGAAACTTTCACAGAATAAATTTGGTCAGTTCGAAGCATGAATTAAGACTTTAAATAAATGAATGATGCCCTATTGACTGCCATTGTCTGCTTACAGAATAAATTTAGCCAAAATTAGAAGCATGAATTAAGACTTTAAATAAAATGAATGATGCCCTATTGACTGCCATTGTCTGCTTTCACAGAATAAATTTAGCCAAATTAGAAGCATGAATTAAGACTTTAAATAAATGAATGATGCCCTATTGACTGCCATTGTCTGCTTTCACAGAATAAATTTAGTCAAATTAGAAGTATGAATTAAGACTTTAAATAAATGAATGATGCCCTATTGACTGCCATTGTCTGCTTTCACAGAATAAATTTATCAAATTAGAAGCATGAATTAAGACTTTAAATAAATGAATGATGCCCTATTGACTGCCAATTATGGGGAAAACATTTTTTACCTTGTGTTCTCTGATCACGTGACATCCAGTACAGAACACCGTGGGCTTTTTTTCTGGAAATTTTTCAGTCTTAGACAATACCCTCATCTTTCTTTGTTGAAGTTAAATTTGGCAAATATTTTCATGTAATCTTTCTTCTTTTTGGTAATTTTCTCTAGAAGTCAACCACTTCAGGGACAGTGTCTTTTCTTCTGCACATCTAATACTGGCAGCCTGTAAAAAAGAAAATGAGAATATTTCCACAAAGTGCCTCCACTGAAACCATTTTATAAAAGAACATGACAGGGATGATTATAATGACTAGTTCTAAAAATAAGATAGATATACATAGAGCTAAAAAAGGAGTACCCCGTATTAAGTATCATTTATGGTTTCCAGTAAAAAAGCTTTAGGTTAAAAATCATGTAAAGCTAGCAATACATTTTCATGTAAACAGTGAAAGAGGATATAAATCAAATTTATGCTGATGAATTTGACCAAATAAAAAAACGATTTTTCTGTTAGGTTTGTCCTTTATCTTGTTTTCTTTTTCTTTGTTGTTTTTTTGCTTTCTTTTCCAGAAGAAGATCTTTTCATTTTATTCAAATATGGAGATAGCTCAGTAAAAAGTTTTTCTTAGCTTGACCAGATCGCATAAGTTCAATTTAGATATCTTAATAAAAAAAAAAGAAAGTTTTTTTGCTATTACCAATTATTAAGGTAGTAATGGCTATGTGATAATTATTTTGGATTTGCTTATAATTCCACTCAAAATGTCTTTCAGGGTCAGTTTAATGAATTGTGGGATATAAAATGAAACCTCAGTTAAGAATAATGTTACAAGTCATAATGCTGCAGAAATGCTCGCTATTATTCCACAAGACCTTGAAATGAATGACTGCCTTTGATTAGCTCTTGAAAGAGGTTTCACTGTACACAGGGTTGCTACAAGGAGGGGAGGGTCAAGATGCAGGAGTGGAGGGGGGTGGAAGTATTTTTGATATAAAAATTTATTATTCTGTATATTTTCTCCAATCTAGAGGGCCCTGTGAGGAAGGAAAACAGATAAGCCCAGGTTGTCAGAATTTGTAAGTGATTTTGGATTTTCTCTGGACTCCATTGTAAAAAAACATTATAATTGTCACATAGAAACATACTCTTTGGTTTCCTCCGCTAAAAGTGTAGATGACATCATCATTTAAGACTATAAAATTACATGGAAATAAAATTGAATTAGATTTAATTTATTTTTGAAAAATCCATATTATATAATATGTAAGGAAAAAACTGTTTAGGAACTCATTCTATTTAGAGCTTCAATGACTGTCATGAACTCATTTAGAAGTTTGACAATACAATAGTTTAAAGGGATAGCAAAATGCTTTGCAAGTTCATTTTTCAAGTCAAATAAATGATAGGCCTGTTGTTCTTAATTTTTTTATTTTTAAACAGTGGACCTATGAAATAAAAACTAATGGCAATAAAAAATTACACGTCAGACTTAAGAAATATTTTATGCTAACAAACATTTATATTAACGCATTTAAAAGGATTTTTTAAAATTACTATAGTGATAATGTTAATATTAGTTTATTAGAGTGGAGTTTGATTTAGAAGGCTTTATATTTACACAGTTTAAAAAATGTTCCTCACTGCAGCATAGGAAAATAATTTTCGTAATAATTAATTATTTAATACGCTGTATGGAAAGTTCATTTAAATGGAAATTGCCAATCTCTATAGTGTATAACCTATAGCAGCATAGTTGATAGTAAAATATAAAAAATACTGAATTTATATTTAAGTCATGGTATTTGAACAAAAACAAGTATTTTGGAAAATTTAAAATTAGTTCTTTCATTGTTTACAGTATTTTTTACTATATATTATGTCTATATATCAAAACCCGGGAATGCAGCTCTGATCAACCTCATGCATGGCCATTCAAATTATATAGCAATTGTTCAAATTATAACAATTACTATAAAAATGTTTCCTAATCATTATTCATTCATTAATTTATCTTCAAATCAAGTCAATACTGACAATACTAATACAGATTACAGTAGTTGAGTAGTCTTGGTATGCTTGCCAAGTCACTTGAGTAGCACTAGTACGTTGTTGAAGTTATTGTTATTTTCTTGCCAACAATTACAAAGTCAAGTCAAACACAACGTTTGTTTGTGATAAAGTTATTTTAGAAATTAAAAATAATATTACATGGTAACATGGAGACATTGTTACACTTACAATTTACCATCAAACCTATACAGATAAGAACGATTTATCTCGTCGATGGACTGTCGTTATCAATTACCCTTAATAAATGTGCAATTTGATAGTTCCTTAATCAACAGTATTTTATTAAGTTCTTATATATCATTATTATTACTATATTCATTGAGATGTTGATTTTCAGTGTTATGTAAGATTTTATTTTCATAACACTTTTGAATTGGCGGTGGCTATTTCCACGAAAGATGTCATCCATTGAATAAGGCTATATAGCACGAAAAGAAATTGGTTGATGCCATGTGGTTATTGCTACTTTTCATTGTTGTTACCATAAGGCTGTTAGATTAAACAGTCTTTCTACTAGAAGATCCCATCTGACAAGATTTTTTTAATCCATGTTAAGCGAGCAAATGTTTACAAACGAATTATTTTAACTTATATATGTTGCCTTGTACAGGTCAGGATTAAGGTTAATGTAGCCGCCCATAGATAGGCCTATTTATATGCTGTAGCCTATAACCTACAGTGGAAGCGATTAAAAAAATGTCAACATGTAAGAAGGTAACGGTAAAAATAAAACCGTCTAAAAACGTTAACAGGTAAAATGTCTACTGTAGATGAACTAAAATGTAAAAGATTAATCATCCTGGTGAAGCACAATTAAAAAATGGGTTTGGTAATATGAATACAATTATTCTTTTCAATCAAATCATTAATCTATAATGAAGAAAACAATTTCATTGAAGAATCATTCAAGATATGCGTTTGAATATTTTAAAACATTTAGCATCGTATGCTATTTCTTTGTCAATATCCACTTTCGATAATGAGACATTATCGGCCAAGGTGGTCAAGTAGCGTCCAGTACGTACTAAATGTAGATGATGAAATTAATTATCTTTGGGGGATCTAAGAGACTGTGCCCACGCTGTTGTGGGGGTGAGGTCATAGATATATCTATGAGCAGGGGCGCCGAGAGCTAACAAGGGCCTCCAGGGCTTGACTTCACAGGGCCCCTTAATATACAATGAGTCGTGAAAAATTGACATGGTCAGATGTGGCCTCCGGTACGACTCCCTTGACCCCCTCTCGGCGTGCCTGTCTATGGGTGGGAGTCTTCTTTCTTAATAGGAGATCATTTTTACTGCTCATTATAGTAAACAAACAACTTTCAAATCAATAAAAGGCTAATCTATTTTTATTCCTTTTACGATGATCATCCGCGGAATGTACATTTAGACGCTGACTGTTTTACCTTGTGACCGTTGACCGTTTTACCTTGTGACTGTTGACCGTTTTACCTTGTGACTGTTGGACTGTTTTTACCTTTAAGTTTTCTCCCATCCAACTTTTTCTAATTTTTTTGCTGACTTTATTATCGTTATTTTTTAACTGTTAACATTTTTAGGCTGTTTTCCTCAATTTCAAAAGTTTTTTTATTTATTAGCTAGTTAATGTTACCCGGACTTGGCACGGGTTTGCACCGGGGGTGGGGGTCCCGATTCCTTTATATTTTTTATATAGTTTTTTTCTTTACTTTTGTGGTAAACGAACAATCTGTCGTTGTGGGTTCAACTCCCAGCGTGTCAAGTTACATGTTTTTGGTGGATCATAACGCAAACCAGACGCCATAATACTAGAACATCAGTGTACCAGAACACCAGTATACCAGAACACCAGTATACCAGAACACCAGTAAACCTGTACTCGGAACACCAGTATACCAGAACACCAGCACCAGAACACCAGTATACCAGAACACCAGTACACCAGTGATACCAGTACACCAGTATACCAGAACACCATACCAGAACACCAGTATACCAGAACACCAGTACACCAGAACACCAGTATACCAGTACACCAGAACACCAGTGCACCAGTATACCAGAACACCAGTATACCAGAACACCAGTACACCAGAACACCAGTACACCAGTATACCAGTATACCAGTATACCAGAACACCAGTACACCAGTATACCAGAACACCAGTACACCAGTATAAACAGTACACCAGCACACCAGAACACCAGTACACCAGAGGGCCGTGAAACAGATGGAACAAAAACACCACAAAAATGTAATTATGTATAATTTATTTATTTTAAAAACAAACACTATCAACATAGGTTTCAACAATGCATGTAAACATATCAACATTTATGTACAATCAACAGTTCATAGATATTATTAATATACTAAATGTCCAGGGTCAAATTCGACATATTGATTGTTCCCTAAGGAGATTAAAGTTAATTTTTTGTAATCCCTGGGGACGGGGTTATAGGGTTCTTGTAAATAGATAAGCGTGGACAAGGATTGAAAGAATATGAAATATGTCTCCTCCAAAGTTGTAACCCCTTCCATAAATATATATATTTTTTTAAACCTAATATGTATTATTAATTAATTGTAATTTGTTGAAATATTAATTGATTGATTAAAAGAAAAAAACAATTAAATTTTACTAATGGACATTTTTTCAATATCCCTGAAAAAACCCTTAAAAAGTTGCATCTCGATGCGCGTTTTTTGGGTTAAAACATATTTAGTTTGTTTGAATACGTTTCTTTTTTTTAATCTCTTCTTTTCTGTAAAAGTTAAAATCAAAATGTTAAAAGAGATTTATATTAAAAAATTTGATCTTAATGTTTTTGTGTGACTTGTGACTTGGTCGTAAGAAGCTGAAGCCTGGGAACTAGGGAAACAACTCCCGCTTCTATTAGGGGTCCTTTTCAACTACAACGATGCAAACCAATGTACCCCACAGTCAAGCAATAGTTATACACAGACGAGGGTCCATACCGCTGCTCACTTTTAACCATGATATCTTAGATATAACACCAGGATAGACAACCGAACAAAATTTCATTTCTAGCCGTGAACGGTTTAGGTTAATGCAAGGATAAATGACCAACAGACGGCTACACAAATGTGACTTTTATTTCTAGTATAATATTTTTATTAAAAAAAATGTTTAAATACTTTCTACTAAAAATAATTGTCAATTTTTATTTTAACAACAATTTCTCGTTTAATAAAAAGTAACATATTGAAATGAATCATAATGAATTTTTTCTTCTTTGTGTTTGTGATTGTTTAGTTTATTTTTTTTTTCTGAATATAATGTCTTCAAAATATCCTACACACAGAGAATTGAAAGTAGTTTAATAAAAAGTAACTTTTATTGAAATGAATCATAATGATTTTTTTCTTTGTGTTTGTGGATTGTTTAGTTTATTTATTTTTTCATCTAAACTTTTTAAAAATAATAAAATACTTGCATAATAATATCACTTTGAAACATATATTGTTAAAAGCCCTTCTTAATCTAGTACATTTTCATATATATACTATAATAGCATAACTTAAAATAAAAGCTGTAGAGAAATATTAGTCGATAAAAAATTTTAAAGACATTGACGAATTACATTTGAAAAAAGCTGGATGTTTTTTTGAACGATGTCAACAGAGGAGGGCTATTGAAGCCATTTGAGTACACCTTCTACTTAAGCCTACTAAATTGGAAAGTATTCAATTCATTGAAAAGACCAGCAAGTAGTCTGAAACTATTTCTAGGACAAAAAGTAAAAAATTGTTTGTTAAAATTGTTGATAGAGTAACAATTTATGAGTCATTGCTGATTGAAGAAATTTTTTTTTATTTCAATCATAATTTAAAAGAACTTATTTATGTTAAATTTTTAAATTGTTCGTCTAAAATTATGTTAAGCAATTGAATGAGACGGTTCATGAAAAACCAATGAAAAAACGAAAATACCAAATTGACAAAATAAAGATTTTAAATTAAAAATTTGTTATTAAAAGTTTTCAAACTTTAATTGTGTTTGTGTTTATTTCATAAAAACAAAAGTACCAAATATACAAAACTTCATTAAACATGAAGACTAACGCTAAACACTTGATTGTGTGTCAGCCTAAAACTGTTATTAAACATGAAGACTAACGCTAAACACTTGATTGTGTGTCAGCCTAAAAACTGCTATTAAACATGAAGACTAACGCTAAAACACTTGATTGTGTGTCAAAATTAAAAACCGCTATTAAACATGAAGACTAACGCTAAACACTTGATTGTGTGTCAGCCTAAAACTGCCATTAAACATGAAGACTAACGCTAAACACTTGATTGTGTGTCAGCCTAAACTGCTATTAAACATGAAGACTAACGCTAAACACTTGGATTGTGTGTCAGCCTAAAACCGTTATTAAACATGAAGACTAACGCTAAACATTCTGATTGTGTGTCAGCCTAAAACTGCTATTAAACATGAAGACTAACGCCAAACACTTGATTGTGTGTCAGCCTAAAACGTATTCTTTAAAATATTGGTTGTCCTTCCTGGTGCTATATCTAGATTTCCATGCTTTAACCATCTCATTTCCGCTTGATGACGTCGTAGTAATTTAACCGTAACATTCAACGGGTCATACATAACATTATCAGAGTAAATTATAAATCTATTGAGAATTTTCCCTTGATTAATTTTTTTGCCTTAAAGTAATATCACCATAATTCATTATAAAATGATGGTTTGGACCCCACTGGTTTGACCCACTGGTTAAACTTGTGATTGGACACAATTTCTGCTTCCTGAAGTAATGTAACAATATAAAAATATCGTAAACAACATTACTTTGTATTTAAACAAAAAGAGAGATGATAAAATATTACCTTTGTAATTTCATTGTAATTATTTAGGCTTGCATACATTTTAATATATAGTGATGTATGAGTTTTTTTGAAGTACACATATCTGTAAAACATTTTAACATTTTTTCATCTCTGTAAGGTTTTTCCATCTAATAAACAGCTACGTTCATTTGGCACCACATTCTTAGATGCATTCATGTTTATGGAATGTTTACAACACATCAGTGTTAATGAAATACGGTACAAATTACACGGATGTCTTTTGGATCAGTCTGACATCAGATCAATGTTTGTGGAATGTTTACCATCAGATCAATGTTTGTGGAATGTTTACCATCAAATCAATGTTTGTGTGAATGTTTACCATCAAATCAATGTTTGTGGAATGTTTACCATCAAATAATGTTTGTGGAATGTTTACCATCAAATCAATGTTTTGTGTGAAGTCACCATCAAATCAATGTTTGTGGAATGTTTACCATCAAGTCAATGTTTGTGAACGTTTACCATCAAATCAATGTTTGTGGAATGTTTACCATCAAATCAATGTTTGTGGAATGTTTACCATCAAATCAATGTTTGTGGAATGTTTACTCATCAAATCAATGTTTGTGGAATGTTTACCATCAAATCAATGTTTGTGAATGTTTACCATCAAATCAATGTTTGATGACTTTTAAACAGTTTTTGAATGTTTAGCAACACATAAAAATGTTTGTGGAATGTTTAACATTAAACCCAAGTTTGGAGGAGTGTTTTAACATCATATTCAAGTTTTTGGAATGTTTATAGCACAAGAGCAAGCTTGTTAAATTGTATAACATAGATTCAATGTTTGTGAAATGTTTAACATAAATTCAATATTTGTGGTACGTTTAACAATGAATCAATTTTGTGGAACGTTTAACATAGAATTATTGTTTGTGAAATACTTTACACAGAATAAATAATTGTGGAATGTTTAACATCAAATCAATATGTGTGAAATGTAACATAAAAAATCAATGTTTGTGAAAATGTCTAACATGAAATCAATGTTTATGAAATGTGTAACATAGAATCAATGTTTGTGGAATGTTCAACATCAAATCAATGTTTGTGAAATGTTTACCATAGAATCAATGTTTGTGAAATGTTTACTCATAGAATCAATGTTTGTGGAATGTTCAACATCAAATCAATGTTTGTGAAATGTGTAACAAAGAATCAATGTTTGTGGAATGTTCAATATCAAATCAATGTTTGTGGAAATGTAACATAGAATCAATGTTTGTGGAATGTTCAACATCAAATCAATGTTTGTGAAATACTCTACCATAGAATCAATGTTTGTGGAATGTTCAACATCAAATCAATGTTTGTGAAATACTTTACCATAGAATCAATGTTTGTGGAATGTTCAACATCAAATCAATGTTTGTGAAATGTTCAACATCAAATCAATGTTTGTGAAATGTGTAACATAGAATCAATGTATTTTTTTTGTAATGTTTAACAGCACATCAGTGCTGTTTTTGTTTTTTGTGTGTGTAATGTTTAAATTGCATAATCTCTTTCGTAAAAATACCATTCAGCAGTTATTCCTAGATAGCACCAATAGTTTTAAGTAATGACTCATCACATCCATTAGACCCCTTTGGCTTTAGAAACATCATACAACATCCTATACAGGTTCCGGCACAGATCCTAGCATGGCGTTACCACTGTCAATACATTGTTTTAACTGAGCCTCTGGTAACGACATGTTACACTCCCTTGGATGGTATCTGAAACGTTAAAAGAAAATAGCAGGTAGTTTACCAATCACACGTATATGGCAGCTTCTATTTTAGTTTAACTAATGACACGCATGGGTCAGTTGCCAAATTAACTAATTCCAATATAATAATAGCGATTTGGGTTCTGCGTCAAATCGAAAGTAAAAGAATTTAAACGGCAGTATTCCAGTTTAAAAATACTATCATGAAAAAATCGGATCTGCCGGAAACCAAAAATAGCCTTGCCTACCGAACAAGCCTAAGGGGATATAACTCTATGCAGGGTACAGCTAGTATTTAATTAACACTGAATTATACTGCTGCATGACACCTACCTATGTATCATGGAGGGGTCAGAACCTCTAATCACATCGAGACCCAGAGATACACTTTCGAAAATCCACATCTTCTAAACCCCATCCAACAATGTTGGTCTTGAAACCTCCGGCCCCGTTGAAAAAAAAAACAAAAGCGTTTGAAGCAATCCATTGACCTTAAAACATGCGCTGTAAATTATTGTTTAAATAATCAATCTATAATTTAATACATACATTGGCAATGCGCCAAGTCCAGCATTATTAAAGCTTACATTAATGGCAGGAACGAGGCGAGTAAGCGCCGGTCATAGTTATATTTATAGAAAATGTTATATAACGGTAACGTGTTTATTGAATATAGATAACTGCCTAAAGCCTTCCTCCCCGCTGCCAGCGCTGTTGTCCAATATAAACTTTGGTGAAATATGGTCTTATTGCTTTTCGTTGAGTTTAAGTGCGGATAAGTCATTTTTTGCTATTAGTTACTTAATGAATTCTCTAAATATATTAAAAAACAATTGAATACAGTGCTGCCTTATAAAGTATTGTTTACTAAATGCTTAATAATTTAAAAAAACCGGAATGCAGCTTTCATCGACATTGTGGAGTTTCAATCTTGCTATAAAAGATTCAACAGGCAGCTATGCCTGAGCCTCTTAAAAAGTTTCTAAAAAATATCTTCTAAATATTTTTAGTTTCTAAAATGTCTCTAAAAGTTTCTAAAAACATCTCTAAAAGTCTCTAAAATATCTCTAAGTTTCTAAAACATCTCTAAAAGTCTCTAAAATGTCTCTAAAAGTTTTAAACATCTCTAAAAGTCTCTAAAATATCTCTATGTTTCTAAAACATTCTAAAAGTCTCTAAAATGTCTCTAAAAGTTTCTAAAACATCTCTAAAAGTCTCTAAAATATCTTCAAAGTTTCTAAATATCCCTAAAGTCTCTGAAAGAGTTCACCCCTCCTCCTCCCCCCATAACAACAAAGAAGTTGTATTGTTTGTCTGCTGATTTAATCTGACATGTACATATCAAATTAGTTTGTCAAGCTCTCAGGTGACTTACCGAACTAGGTCAGACTTGTAAATCTGAGCCAATCCCAAAGGAAGCTCCTCCACAACCCCACCTGTCACTACTGTTCAGTAAAGTATCACACTCGGCTTGCTTGTAGCATATTGGAGTCTGGGATGACGAAACAACAAACATCAACATAATTACATATTGTATTTTACATTTACTGCATGTAGTACAGATTAACAGGTAGAAAGCCGACTAAAGGGCCTATGGCCCCAAATGTAGAGGATTACATTAAATGAGTATTATATTTTTGGAAGTAAAAAAAACTATCAATAATTTTTTAATTTTTCAAAATGGGGCCTCAAATTTGTGGGCCTAGGCTCCAGAATTGTCAATCTGATTCTGACTAAATGTTTTGAAATCATTATCAGAGGAATGACAAACGATTATTATGTTTCATGGACTCAACATTTTTAGGAATGAAATCACAATTATGAAGTAGAGAACAAAGTCATCTGGAGACTTACTTAAAATGTACAAAGTAAATAGGGAAGAATGTACTTCGACCCCTGCACTGTGTACTTAGAGACTCTGTGTAGAAAATGAGACGAGTACTCCATGTCTACGTCCATAAATAGTAAGAGAGATGTGTAGGGGAGGTCACTCAGTGCCGCCATCAGTCCTGGCCAAGGAAGATTACCGATCACACAATTACGATTATTAAGTAAAAAAACAACAACAACATATAAATAATATATATATAAAAGTTGACGGATTCCAAGGCGTTAGATCGAAAGTAAAGAATTAATACAACAGTATTCCAGTTTAAAATACTATCATGAAATAATCGGATCTGTCCGAAACCAAAAAATAACCTAGCCTACCCATCGTTTAAGGGGATATAACTCTATGCAAATGTTTTTCAGGTATACAGCAAGCAAAATACATTTTAAATTGACCATGTTAATTCAGTTCAAAAATAGTTGCTATATTTTTTTCCTCGAGCAGATAACATGACATCAACTATATGTTTTACAAACTTCCAAACTAGCAGTATCATGGTGACTCAGTAGCTAATGAAAGTTACTGAGACTAAATTTTTCTGCGGTCAACCTTGGGCTGCAGGGAGGGGGGTAAGCACCCGTTCCATCCAGGTCAATCTTAACAAAAAGGAGGGCATAAAAAGACATGGAAGCATTCTACAAGAGATGCTATCAGTCACTAGTATTGTTATGAATGTATTATTATCATCGGTGATGGGGTACTTGGACAAAAATTATGACTTGGAATCAAAATGAAAGTATGAAAGTATACGCATTTTATAAAAAAAAAAAAATGGACATGGTGGGACATTTCTTTACCATTCCGGACGCTGGGACAAATATTGCGATTCTGGGACGCGTCCTATGTAAATTTGAAATGTCTGGACACCATAGTTTGTGGAAAGCAATTGAAGTGGAATATTAATCCGAGAGCAATATTATGAATTAGAAACTTAAATTTAAACTTTGAATTACAGCGCGCATTAAACGGCTCTTTTTTAATGGAATTGGTTATCATATAATTTATTTATCTCCAGTTCAAATGGCTCATTTGAAAATGTCGCCTTATTATGACATAACACTTTTTTTTTAACGCTCATTGCCAGCATGGTAGGGTGTAGTGTGCCTACCACACCAGCATTGCTGGCGGCGCGAGTGCACGTCTGCCATGCCTACAGAGCAGCAAGTGAGTGTGCCCGCCATCGTCCGCAGGGATGGCAGAAAGATGGGTTTAATCCTTACCCAAACTGGCCAGACGAGCAGGTGTGTGGTGCTGATCGACCAGAATGGCAAGGAAAGGTTTTTCCTGCCAATGGACAGAGGGGAGGGTATAGTGCCTGCACCTCAGCCCGAAATGGCAGGTTGCGCAGGTGTGCTTGGAGTGGGACGGAGTGGAAGGTGTTGTGCCGACCACATCCGTCACCACCGCTGTAGCTGCAATACTGCAGGCCTCACTGACCACAGCACCACCATCCTCGCAAGTAATGGTTTTCTTTCCTGACCAGAGATCCCCTATGATCCATCCCCCGTGGATCATGGTATGCCTCTCAGACTCATGCCAAATATTTTGTGATACTCTCCGAAACAAACACTTCTCTGAATGGAGTAAATTTATGTTGAGAAACAAAAGTAGGCCTAACCTTTATGGGAGATCAATTTCTGTACATTTTATGGTTTGGTGTATTTATAATAATGTTATTTTGATATGTGATAATAAGGAACCATTTACTTTGCAATTTTCCTTTAAAATATGCTTCGTGGGGTTATAAGTACACAGTGAACATATTGCTACATTAGTATCTGTTAGCCTAATGGCATAAACTCATTTTGTTTCACTACATTAGTCCATGACAACTGATCTCGTCTGTTTTAGCTAGTGCCGCTCACCCTTTCCTCTGTTGAAGGGCCTATCCAGGTAAGTTATGCGAATGTCAAGATTGAAGCCACTCAAGATGGAGGTCATGGCTGATAACAGTTTGTGCTCTCCCCTGTCATCTGTGAAGACTAATGACCCTTAACTCAACCTACTGTTATAACCTGAAATAGTAGCCACACAAGCATCAGATACGAAAACAAGTTTTATAAGACAATGTTTACACGAAATAATATGGATTCGATTTATAAAGTGATGGGTGTCAAACTACTGCCACGTGAAGTTTCTTGGTTCAATTCCTTGTGAGTCCTCACATATTTTCTTGCAACCATAGGTCCAAACAATTTACAAATCGAAATTCGACTTCACCTTCCTAATGCAATGGTCCTTGTGGCTTTGTAATGGAATATTTCATTGAATCTTTTAGCGAGTTAAGTCAAAGTAGCACAGCATGAAGATTTCAATGTTATACAGCTAGAGACTACATGCGAAAATGGGGAGGTAATCCTAAGTAATGGATTGCTGGGTACAGAGTTATCCTGCTTAATCATCCTTGAAATCGGTCCTGTGGTTGTGGAAGACGTGAGTAAAGCTGAGGGCTTGGGGGGAAAAGAGAAAAGGGGGGGGGTGTTAATAGAAAAGATGAGAACTGAAGTAGTGCTCTCGCACTGCGCAGATAAATATTGTTGCGAGTGTCTGTGTGTGTGTATTTGAGTGTGTGTGTGTTTCAAGATATAGCGTGATAACAAAAAGAAGTGAGTGAAAAGAATCTGTTTTGTTTTTTTAAACGTTACTGACGGAGATGTCAGTGTATGACAATTTAAAAACATGAAACAAATACGTAACAGACAAAATGTTATACGAGTCAATTAAAAAAAAAGGTTTGTTTTCAGTTGAAGTTCATTCAATATGACAATGTTGTTTGTTTGCATTATTAGTGTAAAGGCTAGAATGACACAGTGAATTCTGTAAACGTTAGTAGGCTATTATAGTATTCAGTTACAATTTTTTTTGTATTAGACGAGCGTGAAGTAACTGCTAGCAAACTGTTGCGGTTTGAGAGTATGTCTAGACCATGGGGGGGGGGGGGGGGGGGCAAAACGTTTGGAGTCGCAGGCTACATGAGGCTCGTGCATTTGACCAGCGGTCAGGGCCAAGACCAGATGGGTGAAAGTGTTAACGTGAACTAATATGACTAAAAGGTAAACGTCATAACATATCTAAATCTGGTGCTGTGCTTCACGCTGGAACGAGTGGCGGGCTACATGAGGCTTGTGCATTTGACCAGCGGTCAGGACCAAGTCCAGTGCTGTGCTTCACACTGGAACGAGTGGCGGGCTGTGCGGGCCGGATGAAACAGTCAGGCGGGTCGGCTTTGGCCCGCGGGCCGTGGTTCGCCAAGGCTGGTCTAGACAGTTAACAGGTATAGGAATGCATGCAATACATTTATCTTTGGAATATATCAAACTGGACTGTCTGAAGAAAGAGTGGCGCCATAATAGGATCCATGACGTCCAGGGCCCGAGTGACCCCATGTCACAGGATCTCTCTCCCCACAACCCCCCCCCTCCAAATCCCTCAACCTGTAATCTACTCAACCTTTGGATAGACATGTCATAAAGCAACGTCATTTTAAGAAAAAAAGTTCTGACAAAGTTCATCATAAAAAAAATCTGACAAAATTCGTTGTTAAAATTCTGACACAGTTCATTGTAAAGTTCAGCCATCTAAATTATATCAAAACTTCCAACATAGTCTGGAAACTAAGCTATAAGGAAATAAAGATGACAAGTGACTATTAAAATAAAACATTGTGGCACAACACCAATCTGTCTAAGCCCTCACCCCCCCCACACACACACACAAACCCCACCCCACTTTTTATATATATATTTTTATATATATATATATATAAAGTAATTAATAATAGTACACACCTTTAAGAAACCGAGCACTTACCTGAGACGAAAAACAATCAAAAGTTTTAAGCCGTGCGCAGATAGTGGTATAAAGTCCATTTACAGCTGCAATACATCATCTCAACAACACTAGAAGCTCCCACGAAAAATTCCCACACAAAATGAATAAATGACAAGAATTCCCGCCCTTAAAGCAGACGACCGAAATAAAAAAAAAAAAAAATCCTTTTTCGCGTTTCTGGGTTTTTTTTTTTCACTCGACACTAGTTTACGATCGACAGCATTGTTGAGTATTGAACTGCTAGCAGAAGACAGATCACTGGTTAGCGTGAAGACTGCTGGTGTAGCGCGAGGCGGGCCTCGTCGGCTGTAATAAGGGCGGGGGGGGGGGGGGGTTGGGAGACGGGAATTTCCGAGTCTCTGCGCTGTTTCATTTAATTGTGTTTCGAACAGTGAGTGGTGTATTACTGATATCGACTCAAAGATGAGTTGGTGTGAGCACGGGGTTGAAGGGGAGATCATTCCGGCATCCATTTGGGAAATTAAAATTAATTTTCGCTTATCGGTCCCTAGTGAGCTACTGAATTAAACAGAGTGGAATATTTCCACTGGGTTCTTTTTTAACCTTAATGGATTTTTTTTTGTTTCGAAATCTATTCCACAATGTTTAGTAAAGAATCGCGTATAGGATTGTCTATTACCACGTGATGGCGTAGAGAGACGATTGCAAGTGTTACGTAGATTTAGCCAGTAGTCACAATATGGAGATACAATTACACGTGTTACGTATATCTAGCCAGTAACGGCATTATGGGAGTGGCATAAGGAGAGCGGCGCGATAGAAGCATTTTGATACGACGTATAGTTGACAATTACGTCTTTTAACCCACCCCCTCCCCACCCCCCACCCCGCATTGGACACCTGCCCCACTGGCCACATATTTAACTGTAAAATGCTAAGGCCGGCATAGATCTGGTTTAATAGTCAAGAGTATAAAAAAAAAGTAAACATTATTGACACAGAAATCACCCCGACAAGATTGAGGTAGATCATTTTGTTCAGTGATTGATGATGAATAAGTATCCTCCAGGTAAATGAATGACACACGTTCACTACGGCAGACACAACATTGTTGATACCTGAAATATACAACACAACGCGACTCCGTCACTTGTAAAATCCTGGGACGGACGACGAATCGTCTTCCGCTCGTGGCTAGCCCCCCCCCTCCTTCCCTCAACCCCCACCCCCTGAAAATCTGTGAAAACCTTGGTCCTTACCCCCTACCCCATAACTGCGATGTTGTTTAGTCGAAGATTAGATTTCAAGGGTTGGGGGGGGGGGGGGGCGTTGACATTTGTCCAGTCTCCCCGTCTTCATTGCTCAGTACAACATAAAGTATAGCATAGCTTCCTAGTTTGTACTATATATATATGGTATAAAATAGCTTCCTAGTTTGTACTATATATAGTATAGATTATTTCGCTAGTTCGTAAAACATATAGTACAGATTCGTGTTTTTTTTTAATCTTTGAACCCTGGATAGACTACAAAACAGTTTTAGAGCCTATACGTCTATATATCCCTTGCATTTACATTTCTCAATTTTTCCCCTTAAAATGTTTCTTCCAATAAAATCTTTTATCACTCATCCTTTATCATCCCATTTTATCTTGTATCACTCATCCATTATCAACTCATTTATCTTGTCTCACTCATCCATTATCATCCCATTCATCTTTTATCATTCATCCATTATCATCCAATTCATCTTGTATCACTCGTCCATTATCATTCCATTCATCTTGTATCACTCATCCTTTAACATCCCATTCATCTTGTATCACTCATCCTTTAACATCCCATTCATCTTGTA
This sequence comes from Bulinus truncatus, assembly GCA_021962125.1. NCBI lineage: Eukaryota > Metazoa > Mollusca > Gastropoda > Planorbidae > Bulinus > Bulinus truncatus. Next base: position 674,254 of record JAGDYQ010000258.1, read on the forward strand.
TCACTCATCCTTTAACATCCCATTCATCTTGTATCACTCATCCTTTAACATCCCATTCATCTTGTATCACTCATCCTTTAACATCCCATTCATCTTGTATCACTCATCCTTTAACATCCCATTCATCTTGTATCACTCATCCTTTAACATCCCATTCATCTTGTATCACTCATCCTTTAACATCCCATTCATCTTGTATCACTCATCCTTTAACATCCCATTCATCTTGTATCACTCATCCTTTAACATCCCATTCATCTTGTATCACTCATCCTTTAACATCCCATTCATCTTGTATCACTCATCCTTTAACATCCCATTCATCTTGTATCACTCATCCTTTAACATCCCATTCATCTTGTATCACTCATCCTTTAACATCCCATTCATCTTGTATCACTCATCCTTTAACATCCCATTCATCTTGTATCACTCATCCTTTAACATCCCATTTTTCTGAACGTAAATAATTGTTAAACCAATTATAGTTCGTTTGTTCACGACCCCTCCCCCCAACCCTCCCCCTTTCACCATCGAAACAAAAAACTTCTGTCCAAGAATCCTTTCTAAGCTCCCTTGACTAACCCGTCTCAATTGGTAACGCCATCTACCGACCGTTTGTGTTGGTAACGCCATCTACCGACCGTTTGTGTAACACCACGAATCAATGGGGAGCTAACCAAGTCCTGTATGAGTGATCTGTCAACAACACAAAAAATAAAGTAAACAGTTCTGAAATAGCGTGTCCTTTAAAAAAAAAAGATACAGTTAGTGTAATGTATTGATTGCGCAGCAAGCAATGGATGTAATGTACATTCAAACTGGCAGGCAAGTTAGATCGGTGCAGCCAGGGAGGTACTGCGTGGGTTCAAAGATAACAGTCGATACAGCAGCAACAGGCCTATGTAATATGTACATATCAGGACTTGCTCTGCCTTGGGTGCAGGCTGTATGTAGGAAAGATAGTAAAAAAAAAACCCAGCCTTGCATTCAGTGGCGTAGTGAGGAGGGGGCAATGGGGGGGGGTATTATGCCCCGGGCGCTACTCACTAAGGGGCACCTCATTGTATATTTTACATATGTTATTATATGGTTTTTGAATGATGGGTGGTGGGCGCTAAAAAGGTATTGTGCCCCGGGCGCGAGTTAAGCTCGCTACGCCACTGATTGCATTACACGTTATCTGTATAGTAAAGCCCAGCATTGCATTATATATATGATCTTAATAGTAAGAAAAAGAAACGAATACATGCACAACAGATCGGTACAACAGTTGATTTGTACACCAACAGAATTTAGTACGTAATGTATAGCACAAGCTCCGTAAAACAGACACTGGTGTAGTTATTGGTATAAATTGTACAATTGATAAGTACATCATTTGACACATTTTGTTTTCCTTCTAATAACGGTGTCATGGTTTGTTTTTGTGTGCAGATTAGTTGTGTGTATAATATATATATTATTTTCGCGGTACTTCTGTTTCTTGGTAGGTGTAAATATATTTCAGTCTCTTCGGAGTTATTGATTCAACTAACTTGACTTGGTGTATATTATTATATTATTAAGTATCCACATGTATGAGACGAATCACAAGTATAAATTACTGAGTGGACTTCTAAGTATTAAACATATATATATTTATTTATTCAATCTATGGAAGTACATAATGGTATAAAAATGATGTGAGATGAATAATCAAGTCCGTCTACTTGTTTCTACCAAAATCTATCGTCTGCCTAAAACTAATAATTTCACTTCCGCTAAGCTAAGTGGCCAGATAATTAAAACCATCTCTGTGCCAACTGTAAATTCTCTACCCTAAACTGATTATTACAAACGGTAACAGTTGAAAAGGTAATTCTATTTTTACAGTTTGTAACTGATCATAGGCGAAACTAGGGAGGGGGGAAGGGGTCCAAATTCGAAATAACCCCGGGCCCCAGCTTGAGGGGGGGCCCAAAACATTTCTTTACATTAAATGTTAAGTACATTGTCTCATGTTATGATGTCGAATGTCAAAATGCAGGGGCCCTCTAAAAGAGGCCAAGCCCCCCCCCCGGGTCCCCAAATCCCTAGGTTCGGCACTGTAACTGATGCAAGTATTTTGTACAAAAAATCTGTGTGCAACCTGTGTAGCAAGCAACAGATAGTATAGTTGGTACACACTATTTGTTGCGGTCTGTGTAATAAAGAGTAATGCTGAAGTCAGTGCCGAGGTTGTATTTCAAATACTAAGACCTACATAGATGTCAACTTCACGTGACATATTGATTACCCAGTGAGATGGTGGAGACTCCCGGAAACATGGATTCTATCTAGGCTGTTGTTTTTTTAATGAAGGGGGAAAAAGTATCACAGCTCGCAATGTCTGATTCTCAGCCATGGAGAAAGAAGGAGAGATAGGCAGCAGTTGGTATATGCAGACACGTACAAATGACACATGGGCATAGGAAGAAAGAAACATATATACAAACTAGCGAGATGGCGCATTAAGGCAGACAGATGTACAGAAAAAAAGACAACTAGCCAGAAAGAGACTAGCGGATAGTCATACATACCTATATAGAATCTGATAGACAGATATGTAAACAGACATACAAACAGACAGATTTACAAATTTACTGGCAGATAGATAGATAGATGATAGATAGATAGATAGATAGATAGATAGATAGAAGATAGATAGATAGATAGATAGATAGATAGATAGATAGATAGATAGATAGATAGATAGATAGATAGATAGATAGATAGATAGATAGATAGATAGATAGATAGATAGATAGATAGATAGATAGATAGATAGATAGATAGATAGATAGATAGATAGATAGATAGATAGATAGATAGATAGATAGATAGATAGTATTTTTAATGGTGTTGGGAAAGCCATAATCAAAAGAAATTGAAACTACCATACAATTTCTCCTCTTATGATATTACTACACAATGACAGCAATATTATATGCCAGGCACGAAATTCTGGCAAAACATTTAAAAACATTTAAGATGAACTCTGAGCTTCACAGACACACACACACACACACGCACACGCAAACAATGCTATTACACGAGTTCCTGATGCTATGTGTCGGTTCGTTTAGTCCAGCATTGTTTAAACTCTTTCAGCATGAAGCGCAAGGTAATTTAATATTTCTGTGAAACCATTACCACACTATGTTCGTCTTTGAAAAAGATTTATTGGCTATAGCCATGTCTGTAGATACATGTATAATGTACATGGTATATTGCCGGATTGCACATTTCATTTCCGGACACACGCGTATTGGCCTATATACTTCACGAAGGCCCTGGCATATGATATTAGAATAGGAGCGGTAATCCTCTGACAGTCAAACTGGCCTTTTTTCTTTCCAGCGATATTTATGCCCCCTGTACACGTCAGTTTAGACAATGGTCCATCGGACATGCCAGGTACAGAACGCAAGGGGCCTGTCACTGTGGTCGAAGAAAGTGCACAATGAGTGCATTGTTTTATATGCATACCAGTGACTTTCATTATGTCACTTTATTGAAAAGAAGTGAACAACATCCGGTCGGTATCTTTTTTTTTTCCTTTAAAGGTCAGGGCCATGCATAAATATGAATGTTGGGGGTTTCTCGCGATCCCGTCACTTATTTTGTGTCTTTGCTTCTTTCTATGTCCTTCTTCCTCTTCTCATACCCCCCTCTCCTCCCATTTCCCCCCTTCTACTCTTCTCCCTACATCTCTCATTCTCTCTCTCTCTCTCTCTCTCTCTCTCTCTCTCTCTCTTGATCTCTCGCATCCCCCAATCTCCATTTATTTCGTGCAACAGTCTTTAAATACCTCTCTTACTCCGTGCATTCCACTTTCAGAGCCTGTCTATTATTGACAAGAAAAACTTAGACCAAAGCCTAGACTCTAACGCCGAATGCCGAATGCATACACACATGCATACACACACTTGAACACATACATACACTTACACAACATATATACACATACATACACACAAAAACACATAAACACATACATACACACACATACATACACACATACACACACACACATACATACACACATACACACACACACATACACATACACAACATATATACACATACATACACACAAATACACATAAACACATACATACACACATATACACACACATACACACACACACACACATAAACACATACATACACATACACACATACACCCACATACATACACACACACATACACAAACATATACACACATATACACACACATAAACACATACAAACACACATACACACATAAAGACACACATACATACACACAGATAAACACACACATAAGCACATACAAACACACACATTAAACACATACGTACACAAACACACATATATACACACATAAACACATACCTACACACACATACACACACATACACACATATAAACACAGATAAAAACATACATACATACACACACATAAGCACATACATACACACACAAACACACACACATTAAAACACATACATACACAAACACACACATATACACAAATAAACACATACATACACACACATACATACACACACACATACACACAGATAAACACACACATACACATACATACATACACATACATACACATACATACACATACATACACATACTACACATACAAGTACATACATGTACATAATAGTGACAGGCTTTAATTTACACGACAGAGGTCTCACAATTTAAAAAAAAACGAAACAAATCCAACCAACTCCCAAAAGCTTGCCGTGTAGGAGTCCATCCTCCCAAAAGATAAAATCAAAAGAGAGACAACATTTGTTCATCAAATCAATTCCTCAAGTGTATCACAACATCTTGTGATAATAAAAACAAAAACAATTCACCTCGGAGCGGGCGTGGTCTTCAGAAACAAAACTTGAGATAATTTGAACCAATTCACAGACCGACACAGTGAAATCTTATAGAAACACATTTTATGTTTATGTAGGCTGCAGCTACTTACACTTACATTTTTTTATAAACCATGGTGAAAGTTTGTACAATTTATGAACAACTAGTTGCAAGTACCCGGCTTTGCCCGGGTTTAAAAAAAGTTTTTGTTTTCTCCCTACCCCCTCTCTCCCTTCCTCTCTCTCCCTCCCTCCCCTCTCTCTCCCTTCCTATCCCCTCTATCCCTTTCTCTTTCCCTCCCTCCCTTTATCCCTCCCTCTTCTTCCCTCCCTAACTCTCCCATCTCCCTCTCTCCTTCCCTCCCCTTTCTCTCCCTCCCTCCTTTCTCTCTCCCGTCTCCCTCTCTCTCCCTCCCCCTCCCTCCCTCATTTCCTCTCCCTCCCTTCGCCCCTCTCTCTTTATCTCTCCTTCCCTCCCCTCTATCTCCCTCCCTCCCCTCTATCTCCCTCCCTACTCCCCCCTTCCTTTCTCTTTCCTTTCCTCCCTTTCTCCCTCCCTCTCTCTCCAACCCTCCCTCTCCCTCCCTCCTTCTCTCCCCCTCCCTGCCCCCTCCTTCCCTCTCCCTCCCTGCCCCACCTCTCTCTTTATCTCTCTTCCCCTCCCTCTCTCCGTACAATTAAACGTCAAATTACGCTTCTTAAATAAACAGAAAACCTTATTTTAATCCCGGCCAAAGCCGGGTAATTGCAGCATGAAAAAAAAAAAAAACAATATTTTTTTTTTCCGTCCCTAACCCTTTCTTCTCCGTCACTTGGTGCGCGAATACAGGGGATTCCCTGTGCATTGATACAATTTGAATGCAATAACATTTAAAACACCCGCAAAATACTAAAATAATTAATTACAATTAAACTACCCATTGAGATAATAAATAATGTTAATAATGTCACAGAAACATTTTAATTAACGTATTTCGGTTTATTAAAGTGCACCTTTAATTTTAATCTTCCGAATACATAAAACGATAGGTAAATAGATATGACTATTGATTTCATCATGTTTACAATTGGAGTTTCCGGGAGTTACCCCTCTTTTAAAACTGTATCATAGGGAAATGACGTCACAGAGGAATTTTATCTATGGCGCCGTCGAGATTACTTTAATATAGTAAAATACTAAAATAATTAATTACAATTAAACTACCCGTTGAGATGAAACGAAACATGTCCTATAACATTTCCCATGTAATTATGTGTATGTGTAACAAATTTCACGTTATTTGGTTTTCTGGATCTTGAGTTATAAGGGAACAGACAGACAACAAATGCGTCTTATAAGTGTAGATGTATATATATATAGACTTTATACAAGTATATGCCATTATTTGACGAACCTAGAATGATACATGTACTAGTATATATGATATTATTTGACGAACCTACAATAATGTATATGCGTATATTTGACGAACCTAGAAGACTGATACAGGTACTGGTATATGTTATTATTTGACGAACCTAGAAGACTGATACAGCAGAGATGTGGTTAACATTTTAATTGGCTTCGATCTAACCCGATCAATACATTCGCCTAGACCCACCCACCCACCCCGACCCCAAATCCCTCATATATTTAAAAATCTCTCCCGAGTGTCTCTAAAAATCTGAACTTTTACTTCGGGTGGGGGGGGGGGGTCGGAGGAGGTAGGAGTTACTATCACGGAATGATGATGAATGGCGAGGGTGTGGGTGGGGGGAGGAATAAGAGTGGGTACACAATTCAGAAAAAAGCGTTACATAATAAGTGAATGAACACCCCCCTCCCCTAAAGCCCCTACAATTCCTATTAAATCTAATGTTATCCACCAGGTAATTTTTTTTCCTACGGCCACACATATCTATATAAGTCTCTGTTTGGCAGAAAAATGTGTCTGTATAGAAGTCAGTAACTTTGTATATAAGTCAGTACCTATAAAAATGAATTCAACACATTAAATGCCGGTAATTGCTGAAATGTATAGTCTGGATGTAAGATTATAAAAAAAAATGTTTACGAAATATATTTTAAAAATAATAATCCTTCTGCCTTGGTGTAAACTAAAGTACAGTACTTGTGAATTTAATCCACGCTGAGAGAAAAGGAAACAGAGTATCAAATTTGAACAAAAACCAAAAAGAAATAGCCAACTGTTGCATGCTGGGTAAACAACAAAACCTGCCTCACTGCGGCTGTTGAGTCAAATGTTGAAAATGCAGAAGATAAAAGTGAAAACAAAGGCAGTTCGATCTCAAGTGGAAATGTTTGTTTTGTACCGGATTAGAATCTAATCCAACATTTTACTTGTGTTTGGGTTGTGGACTCAAATGTCAAAACAACAGCATTTCTCTCTCTCTCTCTCTCTCTCTCCTTTTATTTAATGAGTGCTCGTGAATGCTGTTGTGTATTATGTTAGTTGTGTGCTGGTGTGTCTTTGTGTGCTGGTGTGTCTTTGTGTGCTGGTGTGTCTTTGTGTGCTGGTGTGTCTTTGTATGCGAGTTTGTTGTTCTGTGGTGTGTATTTGTGTGTGTGTGTGTAATTTTTGCGATTTACAAATGTGTGTCCCAGTGTATGTGTTTGTTTGTATGTGTGTGTGTCAGTTTTTGTGTTTGTGTGCATGTGTGTAATTCAGCGTAAGTATAAGTGTATGTGTGTGTGTCCATTTATGTCTATGTTTGAATGTGTGTATCAGTGTATGTTTTTGTTTGTATGTGTGTGTGTGTCCGTTTATATGTTTGTATGAATGTGTGGTGTGTCAGTGCATGTGTCGGCGTGTAAATGTGTCAGTATAAATGTTTGTGCGTGTATATGTGTGTCTCAGGTTATGTAATTGTGTTTGTGACAGTGTATGAGTCTGTGTATGTGTGTGTGTGTGTGTCAGTTCATGTGTTTTTGTTTATGTGTCTGTCTACATGTTTGTATTTCAGTTCATGAACTTCCAGAGACTCATTGTGGGGACCCTGACAAGGTATCTGACGGGAATATCTCGGCATCATATTGAGTAAGAATTAATAATTGAAGAGGTCATTTAATGAAGGGGCCCTAGGTGGTCCTCCTAGTACACCCAAAATAGGATTTACAGATAGGCCGACTAGGCCGTGGCCTAGGGCCCCTGCGAAATAAGGGGCCCCAAATTGTTGAGTAGTATATAAAAATTATTTTTAAAAAAACATAGCAATATTTTTTTATATTTCAAAATGGGCCCTCAAATTTTTGTTGGACCAGGGCCCCTAAAATTGTAAATCCGGCTCTGAGTATACCTATCCATAAGAAGGACTCTGTTTTGTTAGTATGTGTGAGTACTTTTTCATAACCGTCGCATAAAACAGCCACTAGATGACAATAAACATGTTTTTTTAGATTAAGTCAAAATATAAATATCTAATGAAAAATCAATGCAGAGTCATTTAAAAAAAAAGAAAACATACAAGATTAAAAAAAATACTTACCTAGACGGAAAATGATAACCGATTATCTTATATTTCTTGAAACACAGAAAAAAGAATTTGGTATCTCTAATAACAGGACCGCAGAGATAAAGTGTTGACCTGTGGTCGTTTCTGTGATAGAGAAATGGGGTAAGGGCTTGGGGAGGTCCTGAATTTTGTAATGTTTCAATTTAATGGGGATGGGGGTGGGTTTAAGCTCATTTTTCATTATTTTTTTACTTATATAAAATGTAAATGGTCCATAAAGCAAAATATGATTTTTTTTTCGACATACAGAAGCAATATATTTTTTAAAAGTTCAAAACAAAATTTAGTTTTCTTTTGACAAACTGACGTCTGCTGTTTCAATCGTATCACTTCCGCCCCCCTCCCTCCTCCCCTTTCCCCAAACTAAAAGTACGTGGCGTGATACTTGTAATTACTTGAGACGCCAGGGGTCGCTTCCTGTCGCCCTTTGTTCCATCTTTTTCTCCTGGCCACTCGAGGTGTTGCCAAATTTGGCAGCAATTAGATAGGACAAGGCTACTAGAGCCTAGAGGTGTCCTGGAATGAAATGACAAAGGGCACTCAAGCAATATGTCAGTTCCCCCCTCCTCCCCACCCCACCACCAGCTCCAATCCACCTCCATACCGCATTTCCCCCTCCATCAACTCTGGCTAAGACAGATATTTTTTGTTATCATCTCTTTGTTGATTGTTTACAAACAGATTGTTTTGTGTTTTATAGTGACGTGGCGTAAAATTATTGATGTGTTCAGCTGTATCACACTTCTGTCTGTTTCAATAGCCCAGGCACTGTCATCCAATCTGTGTAAACGCTGTTGCTAGCATTTGAAAATTGAAGTAGATGGACTATTGGAGGGTGTGTGTGTGTGTGTGTGAGGGAGAGGGATGTCAAAAACCTTTTCAATAAAAATAACTGTGCCTCTTAATAAACTTCTAAAAAAAATCACATTTTACAGACTTGATAAGCATGTGGCAGGGCCGAAAACTTGTTAATCTTGCGGGGGGGGGGGGTTCGAAATTTATTTTTCAGTACTTATTTTGATTGCTAAATTGGTCCGAGGGGGGCCTCTGTTGTTCGAACTTTTCAGGGGCCCTCACATTTTTAGATGTTGGTGGACATGGGTTCAGAGAATATTGGTTGCCAACAGAGGGGCCTCTGTTGTTCGAACTTTTCAGGGGCGCTCACATTTCTAGATGTTGTTTGCCAATAGGGGGGGGGGCCTCACTGGCTCAGTCTATGATTTCATTTAACAATATTTAGTCATTTTATTTTTCAGACGGGAGAGATGTGTGTGTGGGGGGGACGCGTTTACCATTGGGCAAGTTGACTTAATGGCCTGTCAGTCACTGCCTTTCGTGTCACCACCACCCCCCTCTCTCCCACCCCATGGTTCAATGCACATCAGTTCAAAAGCCGTGAAAATTAAGGGGGGGGGGGAGTAATGGGGGGGGGGATTCTTGTTGTACTTTATTTTCCTGGCGTTCCTAATAAAGTATACCTGTTTTAAAGTTGCCCCGGGGTTAGGAGACCGAAAACTCTAACAATCTATCTATCTATCTATCTATCTATCCATCCATCTATCTATCTATCTATCTATCTATCTATCTATCTATCTATCTATCTATCTATCTATCTATCTATCTATCTATCCATCCATCCATCCATCTGTCTATCTATCTATCTATCTATCTATCTATCTATCTATCTATCTATCTATCTATCTATCTATATATCTCTCTATCTATCTATATATATATATATATATATATTTGAATCGGTTTTTTTACTATATAGTATGCAATAATACTTAATCAGTTTTTTTTAACAACATCCCATTGGACAGGATTCCTCAAAGGCCAAAGCTCAGAAAGATCATACCTAAATTTATAAAAACACACACACACACACACACACACACACGTGGTACTGAACAGATATATTCGACGCCATGACATGAAATAATATACTTAATATTTAATGTAAAAAAATGTGGGGTCCCCCTCAAGATGGGGCCCGGGATGATTTTAGAATTTGGACCTCCCCCCTCCCCATCTTAGGGACGCCTCTGATTGGTCATTTATGACTGGTCAAAGAATCAGACAATGCAAAATTCAACTGTCAGGTTGTGTTGCTTTGACATCAAGAGATAGAGTGGCATGAATATATGGGGAAGTGTGGGACGGCGCGCCCCGTGCATCACTTTTTTTTTTGTACTGCTAGCCAGGGGCGGAATATGTGGTACTTTAGAGTTTAGAGCACGGGATTCGAGTTAAGCTCGCCACGGCCCTGACAGCACTGACCTTTTTTTTTTATGATATGATGTTTACCTTTAATTTATATTAGTTCATGTCAACACTACATCCACTCCACTCCTCAGACTGCCAGTCGATGTGTGACAGAACTAATTTGTACTATTGATTATAATAAATACATTTAAAAAAAAAAAAAGAGCATACCCTTTAGTAATAAGTTGCTTTTATTTAAAGTAAAAAAAAAATGCTCTGTATTATATTCAGGGGTAGACTGGGCCGCCGGGACACCGGGAAGATTCCCGGTGGGCCGCCAGGACGGTGGGCCGCCAGGACCGGTGATATAATAATTAATAACTAATATGCGGTGATATTAGAGGCAACTACCAACAACGGCCGTACTCTTACAACCAAGTGCGAGTGAAACTGATCTACCATTTACAAATGCGCATCGAGTATTTTTCAGAAGCAATGGTATCATTAGGAATTGGGTGTCATACTGTAAAGAATCTAAAGCTTTGTTTTGCACAGTATGCTTAGCATATGAATTCCTGGAAACGTGCATCAAAGATTAGAGGAACATGAAAACAGCAAATATCACGAGAGGTGTGTGGAAGCTTATATAATGTCTGTAAGTGAAAGAGACATTGATAGCATTTTATTCTCTCAGCAAAATAAAAAAAAAAGGTGCCAACAAGTTCAAGAAAAGAGACAAGTGCTGGAAAGAGTAATTGAGATTCTGAAAATGATTGGAAAACGTGGTCTTAGTTATCGGTCAAAAAATGATGCTGCCTATACATTAAACGATGATACAATCGATCATGGAAACTTCTTGTAAATATTATTACTCTTGTCAAAATTTGACCGAATAATTAAAAAAAAAATTTTGATATGGTTATTGAGAAAAGTAATGACAGACATGCATCTAATTTGGCGAATAAGGAGAGAGGAAATTTGATTACCCTCATATCGAAGACGACATTGAATTATATCATTGATGCAATAAGAAAAATAATAAAGAAAACAATTTCGGAGGAAATTAAATCTGTTGGTATGTTTTCAGTTAAATTAGCTACAACTCAGGATGTAAGTGTGAAGGACCAATGTTCAATAAGTATAAGATATGTAACAGATAAAGTTCATGAGCGATTGATATGCGTTGCAAACTGTACATCTTCTACTGGAAAATGTATTTTTGACTTTCAATGTAACATAAATATTGAATGTTGTGTCGGTAATGCTAGAGATGAGGCAGCCAATATGCAAGGACAGTACAATGAGTTTACTAAATGGCTGAGTGACGTTGCACCTCATCAAATTCATGTCTGGTGCTACGCACATGTATTGAATCTTGTTCTAGGTGATACTACTCAAACCACGACCTCTTCAATTAGCCTATTTCAACTGCTTAACGCATGTGCAGTGTTCTTTAGATAATCGTATAAAAGAATGGATGTTTGGGTCGATCACTAACAGAAATCTAGACACCAAAGATTAAATATTATTGGAGAAACGCGATGGTGGGCCAAAGAAAGTGCGTTAAAATGTTTTTTGGAAATTTTGATAATCCAAACTCATCATTGTTTATTGAATTGATTTATACGTTACAAGAGCTAGCACAATCGGATGCATTCAATGCAAAAATCAGGGATACAGCTCAAACTTTATTAGATAAGTTTATCAAGTTTGAAACGGTTGTCACTGCAAAACTATACTTAAGAATATTCCAGCACACAGGATCGCTTTCTAATTATTTACAAACCACCGGAATGGATGCACTGCAAGCATACCGTAATGTCACCGGCGGCGGAACGAAATATTTTAAGGGGGGCAAGCCAAAATTCAAGGGGGGCGCCGCCCCCCCTTGAAAATTTAAGGAGGGGCAAGACAAAATATGACCGAAAGACAAATTTTACCCCCTTAATTCTATAATAGAATATAGTAATTCTGTAGCAAGTATTTAATCGATATTATTAAAAAATAATATATTAAAAAAAATAAAAATGAACATTGAGCACTTCTGTCGTCAACTGATTCGTAATGTCAGTTTGTTTACAAATTTAATAGTGAAATTAGATCAGAAAATTACTGATAATTATCATAAATGATGATGAATATGAAACCGGAAACGATAAACTCAATAAACAAAAGTAATTTATGAAAAGATAATAAATAATTGTATTTGCTTTAAAAATTACATTTGCCGTCATTCGGTAGATGGCAATACTTCTCTATACTTATAAGACGCATTTGCTATCTATCTGTCTGTTCCCTTAAAACTCAAGATCCAGACAACCAAATAACGTGAAACTTGATACACGCAGTGGCGCAACCGGGGGGGGGGGGCTTGAGCCCCTCCCCCCAGGCCAAATCATCAATACATAATTTACGTTATAAAGTTACAAAAAAGACTGTCAAACTGTCTCTTTTCAATATGTGAGCCCCCCCCCCCCAGCATTTTTTTGCTGGTTGCGCCACTGGGTACACGTACACAAAATTACATGGGGAATGTTCTTAAACAGGTTTCGTTCCATCTCAATGGGTACTTTAATTGTAATTAATTATTTTGGATATCAAAGACATGAAAATTGGCAAACTTTTACCCCGAGTTCAGGTTTTACGAGCTTCTCTCCCACATAGCTAACTTACTATAAATATGATCGGTACGGGAGACCAAATATCACATTACTTACTACATTATTACATTCCATTCCTTCATCCATAGGAATTGTCATCTTTTGATACAATCATGCCTAAGAGAGAAAAAGAGAGAGGGAGGGAAAGAGGGAGGGAGGGAGGGAGAGAGGGGGAGGGAGGGAGGGAGAGAGAGGGGGAGGGAGGGAGGGAGAGAGGGAGGGAGGGAAAGAGGGAGAGAGAGGGGGGGAGAGAGGGAGGGAAAGAGGGAGGGAGGGGAGGGAGAGAGAGGAACTGCCAAAAATGTTGTGTATCACATTGCTTTAAGATAAATGTACCCTTTTATTGCAATTTGCATGCAAATAAACCCTTTTTTACGCGTCTTATTTTAAATCTTAATTAAACGTCAAATTACGCTTCTTAAATAAACAGAAAACATTATTTTAAACCCGGGCAAAGCCGGGTACTTGCAACTAATTTTAAAATATGCCAAAACAACTCTCAATAATGTGAATACTGTAAAATGTCAATTAATTATAATTTCTTTCAAATATTAAATTTAAGAAATAAATCAAATGAATTATGAAAATGAAAATGACACATATTAACTAAAATGAAATTACAAAGTTAAAAAAGTTAAAATTTTAGGGGGGGCAGACTGGAAATTCAAGGGGAGGCGCCGCCCCCCCCCCTTAAAAGTTTTAGGGGGGGCCGCTGCCCCCCTGCCCCCCCCCTGCTCCGCCGCCAGTGTGTAATGTAGATTGTACTGTTAAGTTGTTAGAAAATATTTCAAGAGATTTCGATGGTGTTCTCGACAGTACCAAATGATTTGTTTCCTGGGCTAATAACAAGTTGGAAGAAGAATTCGTTGAAATTACCATTGAAGAAAAATGTATAGAGAAACGTTTACACAAACCAAAAGCGATGTCTGATGAGAGAAGAACGCACGAGATAGTAGGAACTAATGCAGCGGACTGATATCGCATTGAAGTTCATAACTGCACCATGGACAAAATTTTAAAAACTATTGAAAAGCGATTTGAAAGTCACGATTCCTTATACGCAGATATTGCCTGTCTTGATCCACAGAATTTTGAGGATATTAAACAACAAGGTTTGGCTACATCAGCGATGCAGCGCCTTAGCAGTATTCTCGTTAAATTTGATGAAAGCGTCACAGCGACTAATCTCAGAAAAGAGCTAACCGACTTTGCCCAGAAATGGGACAAATTTAAAAATTCTGTCCCCGACGAATACCTTCTCCAAATGTTCGAGGATTCAGTAAAGGACAGCGTCAGTGAAGATTCGCCACATGAACTCCAGGACGACCAAGTTGTGGATAAGAGTGAGGAATTTCAAAACTGCAAATTTCGCAAAAAAATGTCCTGTTTGCTGCTTTTCTGTTCTAGGATACATAAATACAGTTTATATGGGCAAACATACAAGCATCTCTTTAGTGCATATAAACTTTTATTGACTCTGTCTTCTACCCAAGTATCTTGTGAGAGATCTTTCTCTAAACTGAAGAGAAGCTCATTGTCTTCTACACACCTTGAAGCTTTTATGCTTATGTCAACAGAAACCGATGTTTTAAGTGAACTGAATAATGACACAATTATATATCATGTAGTCGAAATGTCACCCAGCTTAAAGAAGTTGCTTATATTATAATAAAATTCATGAATATAGGGCCGCTTTTTGTTTTTTTTTCCCGGGCCGCTTGAACTCCCCAGTCCACCCCTGATTATATTCTATACAAAAATTAAGTCCACCAATTTTTTTTTTTTTTACCCTAGGTAGATTTACTTTTCGCCAACATCAGATGTAACAAGATTACTTGCTAAATATGAGTGAGCTGAAGAAACAATAACATTACAATACTAACAGCTAATTTAACAGGGTGCAAATTTTGAGTAACTGCCCCTACCCCTGCTTCCTCCCCCCCCCCCTCTAAGTTATATTAAAAACTGACCTATGTAATTATTCGAAGAGTAAATGTTGTAGGGTTACGAGGTGACTAGTGTTGTGGAGCTGATCATCTTCTCCGGAGACTTTTTATATTGGAGAAAGTTATCAGCACAATGAGTGGGATGAGGAAGTTGCGTGTAGTGTTGTTTTCGTTGACAAAAACTAAAACTAAAACCTTCGTTGACAAAAATGTTGACTTTTCGTCAACGAGAACTAAAACTACAATTAGCAGCAAGACTAAAACTAGACGAAAACTGAAATTATTACAGAAAAAACGAAATAAAAACTGAAGCTAAAATATAGTGTTGCTTTCGTTCACGAAAACTAAAACTAAAACCTTCGTTAACGAAAATGTTGACTTTTCGTCAACGAGAACTAAAACTAAAATTAGAAGCAAGACTAAAACTAGACGAAAACTAAAATTATTACAGAAAAAACGAAATAAAAACTGAAACTAAAATATGACATGGGACTAAAACAACACTAGTTGCGTGCTGACACTCTCTGTGGAGACAGAGATGAGAATCGAGATATGTCCACACTGCGACTGATATATGTATAATGTGTTACTGATATATGTATATTGTGTGGCTGATATATGTATACTGTGTGTGACTGATAAGAAAGTCAACTCACGCATACACTGAGGCTAGAAGGAAGGCCACCAAAATATGCAGAAAGAAAAAACGTGAATGGGAAAAGGGAAAACTAGTAAAACTAGAGGAATACTCAAAAGAAAAAGAAACAAGAAAAATGTACATGGCCATCAAAGAGGAAAGTAACGGCTTCCAAGCAAGATCTCACATGTGTCTTAACAAATCAGGCGACCTGCTTATAGAAAATGAAATGATTCTAGAAAGGTGGGCGGAATATTTTGAAGAAATGCTGAACATTAAAACTGACAGCGAAAATGATGTACCAAACATTGCAGAGGACGATGGGGCAGAAATAGAAGAACCAACCATAGAAGAAATAAATAATATTATTAAAAAGACCAAAAACAATAAAGCACCAGGAGAAGATAACATAAATGCTGAGTTACTCAAATATGGAGGACGCACACTACACTTAGAAATACACAGGATGGTCAATAAAATATGGAAAGAAGAGATAATGCCAACAGAATGGGAAACAGCCTTAATAGTTCCGCTACACAAGAAAGGTTCGAAACTTAACTGCAACAACTACAGAGGAATCTCACTTCTCAACACTGTTTATAAAATACTAACAAAAATAATAGCCTGCAGAATAGGGAATTTCACTGAAACAGTATTATCAATGTGGTTTCAGGCCTAGCAGAGCAACCACAGACCACATCTTTTCCCTTCGAAACACTCTAGAAAAATGTTATGAGCATAATATAAACCTACATCAGCTGTACATAGATTTCAAGATGGCATATGACAGCATCAATAGAAATTATCTTTACAAAACATTGCAGGAGTTGTGTATCCCCAACAAGCTCATTAGACTAGTACGTATGACATTAAACAACTCAAGAAGCAAAGTGAAAATCCAAGGGGAAAGCTCAAGAGAATTTAAAGTAAACCAAGGACTTAGACAAGGAGACTCCCTTTCGTGCATACTTTTCAACTTAACCCTAGAAAAAGTCATAAGAAACGTACAGTTGGATAAGCGAGGAACTATAACACACTACCTCAGAAGTGAAAAAACAGTCTATGAAAACAGGAACAATATTTACAGAACCCATCCAATACCTTGCATATGCTGATGACATAACATTGATAGGAAAGCAAAGCAAGGATATAGCAAAAGTATACATAGAATTAGAAACAGCAGCTCAGAAAGCAGGTTTAACAGTAAACGAAACAAAGACTCAATATATGCTGTTACAAAGAAATGAAAAAAGAAGGAAGAGAAAAATTTTTCAAAATCAGTGATAGAGCATTTGAAAGAGTAGAAAACTTTAAATACCTGGGATCAACCATAAGTGAGAAAAACGATATAATGATAGAGATAAAAAACAGAATAGAAGTAGGGAACAGAATATATTATACACTGCATAAAATACTGAAAAACAGACTGACCTCCAGAAAAATTAAAAAAACCATATACAAGACAATGATCCGGCCAGCAGTAACATATGGTAGCGAAACATGGACCATCAGCAAACAAGCAGAAAATATGCTAAACACTTGGGAAAGGAAAATATTTAGGAAAATATATGGGCCAGTAAAGGACAATAACGAGTGGAGAAGTAGAACCAATTCAGAGCTGAACGAACTGTATGAAGAACCAAATATAACAGCTGAAATTAAAATGAATAGATTAAGGTGGGTAGGGCACATAGAAAGAATGGAAAACAACAGAGGTCCAAAAACGATTTATAAGACAACACCTAATGAGAAAAGGCCTAAAGGCAGGCCAAGAAGCAGATGGTTGGAGGAAGTGGAGAAAGACCTTAAAGCCATAGGAGTGAGAGAGTGTAGGAAGAAGACCATGGATCGGGAAAAGTGGAGAAGTGTAGTATGGCAGGCCAGGGCCCTAAATGGGCTGTAGAGCCAAAGGAAGAAGAAGAAGAGTGTGTGACTGATATAGGTATAAAGTGTGACTGATATGGGTATGCAATGTGTGACTGATATATGTATAAAGTGTGTGACTGATATATGTATACAGTTTGTGACTGATATATGTATACAGTGTGTGACTGGTATATGTATACAGTTTGTGACTGATATATGTTTACAGTGTGTGACTGATATATGTATACAGTTTGTGACTGATATATGTACACAGTGTGTGACTGGTATACGTATACAGTGTGTGACTGGTATATGTATACAGTGTGTGACTGATATATGTATACAGTGTGACTGATATGGGTATACAGTGTGTGACTGATATATGTATACAGTGTTTAATGGCAATGGCGTCTTTTACCGCTAATGGTCCCCTCAAGCTAAACCAACAGGTTTTCAAAAGTTTGGGGTGCGAGCTGCCTTTGAAGTTGGGTCTCCAAGAAATGTCTCAGACTTACTTAAACCGAGAACATATTTTTAGATTTTAATTTTTAGACTATCTTTTCTTATTTTTTTTTTTTACTTTCTTAACACGCGGGTCGAAAAAAACCGAAAATATTTTTTTTTCGGCAAGTCGCGAAGCGCTCAAATTTGAGAACGCTGTATGAAACAGTTGTTTTACTCCTTGAGATCAAGGAAGCCATTATTCCTCTGTTTCTATTTAAAGTGAGCTGCATATTATGGGATATTAGTAGACACGGTCCATCTGTTTTTAACCCGAATGTTAACAAAAAAAACTTAAGTGAGTCTATGTAGGCCAGTGTAGGGTAACGTGGGCGTGATGTCAACAAACTTATTGTTGAGGGGGGGGGGGGGGAGAGATCAATGTTATACTGTAATCAGCCCCGTAGCTTAAAAAAAAAAGAGGAAAAAATAAAGAAAAAGTAACTAAAATGAAAAAAAATTGCCCCCTTTGTTGGGTATTGGTGCCCCCCTGCTTACTTTGACCTGGGTACGGGCCTGACTGTAATGCTCATTTTGGTGGGCATTAGTTGTTGTTTATTTTTTGTATTTCTGTCATTGGATGAACCCGTGATACATATGAATATACCAATCCTTGTTTATGCGTACAGTGTTCTGATTGGTCTTCCAATGAGATGAGAGCATTAGGACGGCTTGGGTGTACATGTGTATCGTCATCAGTTTTGGTGTAGAGATCAGTTGAAGTTAGATTTGGATTTTACAACAGGAGATAAATAAGTTTTGCAGAAATGATAGTTAGCGAAGAGGTATTAGTATTAGAGTAGATTCAATATTGAATTTTATAACATAAATCAATACTCGCAATATACATTACATCATCTTGAACCATACATTGTTTGGGGACAACTGGTATATGGTGTATTTTTAAGCCAAAGGGGGAGTAACTCTGATGTAGTGAAAAGCTCAACTAAAATAGCAGTGGTCGACCTTCCCCCAATCATTCTCTCTCTCTCTCTCTCTCTCTCTCTCTCTCTCGCTCTCTCTCTCTCTCTCTCTCTCTCTCTCTCCAGCTCTAATTAATTAGGTCTCGATGGGGATTCCCTTTATTTCTTTATGTGTTTCTTGCCTTTATCAATGAAAAAGATCGCAACAATTGACATAAGATTCTTAAGCCGTACACGATAGACAAAAAAATAGGTCAGAGATATCTATCGATGTGAGGATATTTCAGAGGTGTGCTAAGAATGATCATATGTTGTAGCAGTGGCGTAGCGAGCTTAACTCGCGCCCGGGACACAATACCTTTTTAGCGCCCCCTCCCCCATCCGAAAACCATAATATTATATGTAAAATATACCATTTGACGCCCTTTTGTCAGTAGCGCAAGGGGCATGATGCCCCCCTCTCGCTACGCCACTGCGTATTTTAATTCTATAGGTTTTTCAAAGTCTGGAATTTCGATTTTTTTCAAACTTCGTAGGTTTTTCAGACGTCCATAAGGCGTACGAAACTCGTTAACTTAGTATGTTAAGGACGTTTATCATAGTCTATGGTTTATTCGAGGCTTAAAATATGGTGCGATCCACTCCAAGTGGGGGGGGGGTCACACCCTAACTCTGAGACCCGTTGGTTTAGCAGGAACAAATGGATTATGACGTATCTGATCTTAATAGTCACCAGCTATAGGACGGACCCCCGCCAGGACACGTGATCCTACCAGTGACAAGCTGTCGTAGCCTACTCGCAATGGGCTTAAGGGACCCCGAAAGTTCAGTAGTTTACCAAAATATATTGGGGGGGGGGGGAATAATTAAAAGACGCTATTGTCATTAACCTTAATACATGATTATACACTGACTGTGAAACAGGAGGGTCTATATGCGATTAACTGATTCACTGAGCAAGTTAAACGCGTTCAGTCAGTTAAACGCGTTCAGTCGATGTATTAATAACGAACTGGATCTGCTGGGTCATTTAAAAAAAAAAGGAAAACAAAGTTCACTAGCATTCATTGAGAGACAGCAATAAACTGAATCGTCCTATGTATAGTCGATCGAAAGTTCCCCCCCCCCACCCCCCAACTGTATGGTACATTACATGAGTGCAATCAGTCTTGAAGTTCAAAAGCTTATATAGTGGTGCCGTTATGAAAAGGCGGAACTCTCTTGATGATGTGTGCAAGAAGACGACCCACCATTTAATTAAGTACATTTAAAAATAAAAATCATAAAAGCTGAAGGAAATGTTTTTTAAGATCTTTGCGTAGATGAGAATATTGTGTGCTCAAATCCTGCCAATATCAGTTACCTATAGCCT
>JAGDYQ010000258.1:695266-711282 GCA_021962125.1 Bulinus truncatus
TTGGTAGCTTCTGTTGGTAAGTTCATTTTGAATATATTCAGTTGGTAGCTTCTGTTGGTAAGTTCATTTTGAATATATTCAGTTGGTAGCTTCTGTTGGTAAGTTCAGTATGAATAAGTTCAGTTGGTAGCTTCTGTTGGTAAGTTCAGTATGAATAGATTCAGTTGGTAGCTTCTGTCGGTAAGTTCAGTATGAATAGATTGAGGTGGTAGCTTCTGTCGGTAAGTTCAGTATGAATAGATTGAGGTGGTAGCTTCTGTCGGGAAGTTCAGTATGAATAGATTCAGTTTGTAGCTTAAGAATGTAGCCAATTTGTAACATTTGTCCCTTAGTCCAGTGTTCATGTACAATTATGCACCGGCCACCGTCTGACCCTCCGCTCCCCTCCCCCCTCTTACACCACTCTATGTCGTCACATGCCAGCTGTGTCCAGAACAACACACATCAGTCGTCAGCGTGCTGACCTGAATTAAAGCGAGAATTGCTTAACCCGCCAGACTCCGGCTTTAAGACATTAAGTCCGTCCTCCAGGCTTCCCCCTGCCCCCAAGAGAACCCCCCCCCCGCAACGATGTTGAGTCGTCTTGGCTCAGAGCGTCAGTCGTGAGCCAAATAGCCTATCGGCAGTCGCGTGTCCCAACTCATTGTGTCACGTTGACTGATTTGGAGAAACACCACGAAATAGAATTGTCAGGTTACAGTATGTAGTGTTTGTTACATGACGTAGTTGTCAGGTTACAGTATGTAGTGTTTGTTACATGACGTAGTTGTCATATTTCAGAGTATAGTGTTTGTTTCATGACGTATTTTTCATATTTCAGAGTGTAGTGTTTATTACATGACGTATTTGTCATATTTCAGAGTGTAGTGTTTATTACATGGCGTATTTGTCATATTTCAGTGTGTAGTGTGTATTGCATGACGCATTTGTCATATTTCAGTGTGTAGTGTGTATTGCATGACGCATTTGTCATATTTCAGTGTGTAGTGTGTATTGCATGACGTATTTGTCATATTTCAGTGTGTATTGCATGACGTATTTGTTATATTTCAGTGTGTAGTGTGAATTGCATGACGTAGTTGTCATATTTTAGAGTGTAGTGTTTGTTAGTAATTTTAACATTCCTTAATTGTTAGATTTCAGCGTGCACAGTATTTGGGTGGGGGAGGGGGGGTCTCTTAGAAGTAGCCATGTCCGTCCCTGCTGTATCAGCAATAGATCTCCCGATTGATAGTGTCAGGTGAAGGACATACCACGTCGGTCTGTTGTCTGTCATCCCCCCCCCCCCCGACATGTAATCTTGATAAATGTACATCTGTGAATGCCCCTTCCCCCCCCCCCCCGGGTCTAATCCCTTGTCACCGTGTAAACTATGTTACTTGTCACACTGATTCAACAAATGAAGCTTGATTGTTAAAAGGAATACATTTCTCCTGATAAATATATATATATATATATATATATATATATATATATAACTAAATAAACTTTAAATTATATTATTATGTTAATGCCAACGCATTTAGCTACTAATGATACGTTTTGTCATTTCTAATAAAGTGATGAAGTAATTGTCTGTGTGTAGCGTGTGTGTGAGAGTGACTCTGGTATAAAGATGGTTGGAGCTGATAAAATGTTTTGCTTTGGGGGTGGAGATGGGGGTGGGTGGGGGGAAGGGATCACAATGACGATGCAGTTAAAGAAGGAGAACTTTCTAGAGTGATAGAGAACGAAATGTATCGAATCGCAGGCACTATGTCATTAGTCTAATTGTGAGTCATTATTTCTAGCAGGCGGTCTGTCTATTTGTGGGCGTAAATATCACGTCGGGAACTGATATCAGTCAGTGATAAGTTTAATTTGTTGTACTGAGGGGGGAGGGGAAACCATAATCCAAAAGATGGCTGATTGATAAACTAATACGGTACATGGGGGGGGGGGAGTAGATGGGGCGTGGTCAGGAAGAAAACCCAACTGAGGGTTGCTGGTCGAAAATATGACAAAATGACCAAGGCGTCATTTGTGACTGAGTAGATGCACATCTAAAAGACCATATAGATAAGTGCAGCTAGATGGACCGGTCCCTTAGCTCATATAAAAAGCATATAGATAAGTGCAGCTAGATGGACCGGTCCCTTAGCTCATATAAAAATCATATTGATAAGTGCAGCTAGATGGACCGGTCCCTTAGCTCATATAAAAATCATATAGATAAGTGCAGCTAGATGGACCGGTCCCTTAGCTCATATAAAAATCATATAGATAAGTGCAGATAGTTGGACTGGTCCCTTAGCTCATATAAAAAGCATATAGATAAGTGCAGCTAGATGGGCTGGTCCCTTAGCTCATATAAAAATCATATAGATAAGTGCAGCTAGATGGACCGGTCCCTTAGCTCATATAAAAACCATATAGATAAGTGCAGCTAGATGGACCGGTCCCTTAGCTTATCTAAAGACCATCTAGCTAGATATATGTGTGTGAAATTTCTGTAAGGATGAGATGAAGTCTCTTAGATCCTATAAACCACTATTGTCACGGTTTTTATGGTGCCCTTCTTTCACCCCCGCCATAGCCGATAGAACAATGGCCATGGAGTCACCGCGGGAGATATATTGAGAACTTGAGCCAAAACCTGAAAAATTTCATTGGTCTTCACCGGAGATCGAACCAGGTACCTTCAAGTCGACAGTCGAGCGCTTTATCGCACGACCATACGTCCCCAGATAGATGTCTAGATATGACCAGATGATCATGTCCCTTAAAATTCTGCAGCGAATGTCATGCATGGAGCATTATACCCACGACACCTTTGTCCGGGAAAGTATACATGATCTGGTGGGTTCCGGGAGACAACTCGTGGTCGCACTGCAAAACTGAATCGGTCGCGGCTCAGCTCGTAATGCTATTGGTCAAACTATAATTCATGGGTGTCCTGGAAGTAGCACGCCGTAGTGGCCGTCCTAGAAATAACTGGACAGGCAACGCTAGGGAATGCAGAGGCCAAAATCTCTCCACCCTTGCGAACTTACGACTGGGGGAGGAATAGAGGAAATGGCAACAGCATTTACCCCTTTAGTCCCCCCCCTTCCTTCCCCACTTGTTAATTAAGTGGCACATTGATGAAGATGATCTGCTAAATAGAAATGTATCTACAAAATCCTCCATCTATTGGCATATAATGCAATGATTAGTATGTGTTTGTTATGTAACGGCACGGAAGCATAATCATGACCATTATGGATTTGATGAGATGGCCTTGGAGTATAGTGAGTGGGTCGTCACCCGCATGAGAATGTTAATGCTTTCGCACATGATAGCAGGCACATCTATACGATCAAATAGTGATAACCTTGTGTGATATCTTATTGACACAAACAAGATAAGACAATTTCATGTAATGACACAGTAACACCATCACGTTGAGACTATTTCATGTAATGACACATTAAATGCCATCACATTATGAAACAATTTTTATATTGACATGAAGTAATTCTTACATTTTATCCAATCTAACGTAATGACATGTAAACACCATCACCCGCAGCTATAGGGCGTTATGTCATGTTAGCAAATTCAAAGTTATGGCATTTAAAGTCTTGTCAATCAAAGTCATGTTATTGAAAATCATATCATTCAAAGTTATGTCATTTAAAGTAATGTCATTTAAAGTTATGTCACTCAAAGTCATGATATTCAAAGTCATGTCATTTAAAGTCATGTCATTTAAAGTCACGATGTTCAAAGTCATGGCATTCAAAGTCATGGTATTCGAAATTCATGTCATTCAAAGCCGATTCAAGGTCATGGCATTAAACACTTACACAATCGTTGTGTATAAGTAATTGTTACATCCAAGCAGATCGCAAGATGTCATATCTGAGGACATGTGTATGTCATTTGTGCTGTTGATGTCCTGTCCTTGGACGTAGGTCAGCTCAAGTGTCACCACTGTAAACACCCCCCCCCTTTCCTCCCCCCCCCCAGTACCCCAACAAAGACAGCCCTCACTAACCAAGTTATTCCCTACAAAACGTAATCAGGATCTATTTCATTCCAATTCCGTGTTGTTGTTTTGTTTTTTTAAAACTCACGTCGTAATTTGGTCAGTCCTCACTCTCCCAAGACCTTCCCCCGAACCCCCTTCTCACAGTGTCTTGTGTCTGTCCTATTGATTTCATGACACAACGTAATACAACGTGTGTGTGGGGAGGGGGGGGGAGGGATGTCTAGGGGTGGATGGGGAGGCGACGGCGTGGTGGAGGGGGGGTGGGGTGGGGGTGGTGACATGAAATATTGGAAAATAAAGAGCCGAACTGATGGAAGATTTAGATGTCTGGTACATATATACTACACATACTAAACGATGTAACATATAGAATAATTACGAGTATACATTCGACTAGTTTACACTATACAAGTATGTATATGTAATTGAAACAGATTATGGATGAATACACAAACGAGCTAGATATTTGTTTTATATATATATATATATATATATATATATATATATATATATATATATATATATATACACAGCTTGCTAGTTTCATTACAGCTAATAGTTGTAATTTACAAATATATACTGTCAGTGGATTAACTATGTTAGGGTGATAGAGAGCTCTGCCCCACAATGAAGTACAAGACAGTTCGACGATTGAACTACTTAACATAAACACACGATAGGAACAAATAAAATTATCAGAAACTTATAAAAGAAAAAAACTCGACATGGATACATCTGTCCAGTGATTGTTTATTTCAGTTGAATTTGTTTGATAATAATCCACGACTTGAATTTTCTTTATTACAAACAGCATTTTACATTAGGGAGCGACCGATATGCCTTTTTACCGATAGTCCGATACCAATATTTTTCGTCAGCTTTTTGCCGATACCGATATTTTGCTATTAATGAAAGGGTGTCTTGCAGATGAAGAAGATTAGAAGAACTAAAGATATTTTTCGTCAGCTTTTTGCCGATACCGATATTTTGCTATTAATGAAAGGGTGTCTTGCAGATGAAGAAGATTAGAAGAACTAAAGATTTGAAAAGACAGACCGGAAGACCGAAGTCAGAAACACAAACCCTCCATAATCTCAGAAATCTGCATGTTTATTGTTTAAAATTAAACTTATAAACAATTTGTTGTTTTTACTTTTTTACTTGTACACAAACAGAAAAGTAAGATAAAGTTGTAAATAATTAATGTAAAACTAAAAAAGTAAAAATGTATTAATTTTTAATTGTAACTTCACTAACTTGTGAAAGTTGTGATGAAATTAAAATAATTTTCTTCGTTGATCTTTGTAATTTTTACTGAATTTACTTGTAGCAGATTTTTCAAAAAGTTTGAAAAATTAAAAACACTTAATTATATCAGTAAATCACTTCACGCAGTGAACAGTTAACTGGAAGTCTGTAATTAAACTTTAACTCTGTAAACCAAAACCAGTTTAGAGTTACTAGACTTGTGGAAAAAAAAAAACAATGTATCGGCAGCCAAAAAACGGCCGGTACGGTAGTTAACCAAAAGTGTCAATATCGGTCCGACTATCGGTCGCTCCCTACAAAAATCGGCCGATCCGATATTAACCGATAGTGCCAATATCGGTCCGATACCGATCCGATTATCGGCCGCTCCCTAGTTTGCATTGGCCAATAACAAACAAACAGTTAACTTGATTTCATTAGTGAACCATCAAATTGTATGGTGATACCTTAACGAATAGATTTCGATATTCCACAACAGTCTTCCTAATGTGTGTCAGTGTGTGTGTGTGTGGGAGGGGCGAAGTATATATTAGGGCCCTAGGCTAAGTCCCAAAAGTATCAGACTTAAGAGGGAAGTAAACAACACAGGGGTGGGGTGGCTTCGCATGTGATCTAGTTTGACAGCTGATTAAAACAGATCACTTCTGTAACATAAATCATACCAGACCATAAACTAGAGACATTCCATCCAAACATACACACAAGTAGACAGTAATTCTAATTTGGAGTTATAGTTTTAAATTGCGATGTTTCGAACTCTATTTTACAAAACATTCAGTGATTTTTTTTTCCCTTCTGATACCATTCGCTGCAGTATTAGGTTATAGGGGTGAACTGCAAGCGATCTACAGATTTCACGACCAATTTTACATTCCAGTAAAAAAAAATCTTTAGCCAGGACCTGAGTTGTTAGTGGATCGATCAATCAGCTCAGGTAGGTCAATCAGATCAATCAGCTCTGCTAGGTCAATCAGACCAATCAGCACTGTTAAGTCATTCAGATCAATCAGCTTTGATAGGTCAATCAGATCAATCAGCTCTGTTAGGTCATTCAGATCAATCAGCTCTAATAGGGCAATCAGACCAATCAGCACTTTTAGTTCATTCAGATCAATCAGCTCAGTTAGGTCAATCAGATCAATCAGCTCTTATAGGTCAATCAGATCAATCAGCTCAGTTAGGTCAATCAGATCAATCAGCTCTGCTAGGTAAGTCAGACCAATCAGTACTTTTAGGTCATTCAGATCAATCAGCTCTGTTAGGTCATTCACATCAATCAGCTCTGATAGGTCAATCAGATCAATCAGCTCTGTTAGGTCATTCAGATCAATCAGCTCTGATAGGTCAATCAGATCAATCAGCTCTGATAGCTCAATCAGATCAATCAGCTCTGATAGGTCAATCAGATCAATCAGCTCAGTTAGGTCATTCAGATCAATCAGCTTTGATAGGTCAATCAGATCAATCAGCTCAGTTAGGTCAATCAGATCAATCAGTTCTGATAGGTCAATCAGATCAATCAGCTCTAATAGGTCACTTATACCAATCAGCACTTTTAGGTCAATCAGATCAATCAGCTCTGTTAGGTCATTCAGATTAATCAACTATGATAGGTCAATCAGATCAATCAGCTCTGATAGGTCAAGCAGATCAATCAGCTCA
Organism: Bulinus truncatus; assembly: GCA_021962125.1. Classification (NCBI taxonomy): domain Eukaryota; kingdom Metazoa; phylum Mollusca; class Gastropoda; family Planorbidae; genus Bulinus; species Bulinus truncatus. Next base: position 702,210 of record JAGDYQ010000258.1, read on the forward strand.
GTTAGGTCAATCAGACCAATCAGCACTGTTAGGTCATTCAGATCAATCTGCTCAGTTAGGTCAATCAGATCAATCAGCTCAGTTAGGTCATTCAGATCAATCAGGTCAGTTACGTCAATCAGATCAATCAGCACTGTTAGGTCAATCAGATCAATCAGCTCAGTTAGGTCAATCAGATCAATCAGCACTGTTAGGTCAATCAGATCAATCAGCTCAGTTAGGTCAATCAGATCAATCAGCTCAGTTAGGTCAATCAGATCAATCAGCTCAGTTAGGTCATTCAGACCAATCAGCTCAGTTAGGTCATTCAGATCAATCAGCTCAGTTAGGTCATTCAGATCAATCAGCTCAGTTAGGTCATTCAGATCAATCAGCACTGTTAGGTCCAACAGATCAATCAGCTCAGTTAGGTCATTCAGATCAATCAGCTCAGTTAGGTCAATCAGATCAATCAGCTCAGTTAGGTCAATCAGATCAATCAGCTCAGTTAGGTCAATCAGATCAATCAGCTCAGTTAGGTCATTCAGATCAATCAGCACTGTTAGGTCAATCAGATCAATCAGCTCAGTTAGGTCATTCATATCAATCAGATCAGTTAGGTCAATCAAATCAATCAGCTCAGTTAGGTCAATCAGATCAATCAGCTCAGTTAGATCAATCAAATAAATCAGCACTGTTAGGTCATTCAGATCAATCAGCTCAGTTAGGTCAATCAGATCAATCAGCACTGTGAGGTCAATCAGATCAATCAGCTCAGTTATGTCATTCAGATCAATCAGCTCAGTTAGGTCAATCAGATCAATCAGCTCAGTTAGATCAATCAGATCAATCAGCACTGTTAGGTCATTCAGATCAATCAGCTCAGTTAGGTCAATCAGATCAATCAGCACTGTGAGGTCAATCAGATCAATCAGCTCAGTTAGGTCATTCAGATCAATCAGCTCAGTTAGGTCAATCAGATCAATCAGCTCAGTTAGGTCAATCAGATCAATCAGCACTGTTAGGTCAATCAGATCAATCAGCTCAGTTAGGTCAATCAGATCAATCAGCTCAGTTAGGTCAATCAGATCAATCAGCTCAGTTAGGTCAATCAGATCAATCAGCTCAGTTAGGTCATTCAGATCAATCAGCACTGTTAGGTCAAATAGATCAATCAGCTCAGTTAGGTCAATCAGATCAATCAGCTCAGTTAGGTCAATCAGATCAATCAGCTCAGTTAGGTCATTCAGACCAATCAGCTAAGTTAGGTCATTCAGATCAATCAGCTCAGTTAGGTCAATCAGATCAATCAGCACTGTGAGTTCAATCAGATCAATCAGCTCAGTTAGGTCATTCAGATCAATCAGCTCAGTTAGGTCAATCAGATCAATCAGCTCAGTTAGGTCAATCAGATCAATCAGCTCAGTTAGATCAATCAGATCAATCAGCACTGTTAGGCCAATCAGATCAATCAGCTCAGTTAGGTCAATCAGATCAATCAGCTCAGTTAGGTCAATCAGATCAATCAGCTCAAGTAGGTCAATCAGATCAATCAGCTCAGTTAGGTCAATCAGATCAATCAGCTCAGTTAGGTCATTCAGATCAATCAGCTCTGTTAGGTCAATCAGATCAATCAGCTCAGTTAGGTCATTCAGATCAATCAGCTCAGTTAGGTCATTCAGATCAATCAGCACTGTTAGGTCAATCAGATCAATCAGTTCAGTTAGGTCATTCAGATCAATCAGCTCAGTTAGGTCATTCAGATCAATCAGCACTGTTAGGTCAATCAGATCAGTCAGCTCAGTTAGGTCAATCAGATCAATCAGCTCAGTTAGGTCATTCAGATCAATCAGCTCAGTTAGGTCAACCAGATCAATAAGCTCAGTTAGGTCAATCAGATCAATCAGCTCAGTTAGGTCATTCAGATCAATCAGCACTGTTAGGTCAATCAGATCAATCAGCTCAGTTAGGTCAATCAGATCAATCAGCTCAGTTAGGTCAATCAGATTAATCAGCTCAGTTAGGTCATTCAGATCAATCAGCTCTGTTAGGTCAATCAGATCAATCAGCTCAGTTAGGTCAATCAGATCAATCAGCTCAGTTAGGTCAATCAGATCAATCAGCTCAGTTAGGTCATTCAGATCAATCAGCTCAGTTAGGTCAATCAGATCAATCAGCACTGTTAGGTCAATCAGATCAATCAGCTCAGTTAGGTCAATCAGATCAATCAGCTCAGTTAGGTCAATCAGATCAATCAGCTCAAGTAGGTCAATCAGATCAATCAGCTCAGTTAGGTCATTCAGATCAATCAGCTCAGTTAGGTCATTCAGATCAATCAGCTCTGTTAGGTCAATCAGATCAATCAGCTCAGTTAGGTCATTCAGATCAATCAGCTCAGTTAGGTCATTCAGATCAATCAGCACTGTTAGGTCAATCAGATCAATCAGCTCAGTTAGGTCATTCATATCAATCAGCTCAGTTAGGTCAATCAGATCAATCAGCTCAGTTAGGTCAATCAGATCAATCAGCTCAGTTAGGTCATTCAGATCAATCAGCTCAGTTAGGTCATACAGATCAATCAGCACTGTTAGGTCAATCAGATCAATCAGCACTGTTAGGTCAATCAGATCAATCAGCTCAGTTAGGTCAATCAGATCAATCAGCTTAGTTAGGTCAATCAGATCAATCAGCTCAGTTAGGTCATTCAGATCAATCAGCTCAGTTAGGTCAATCAGATCAATCAGCACTGTTAGGTCAATCAGATCAATCAGCTCAGTTAGGTCATTCAGATCAATCAGCTCAGTTAGGTCAATCAGATCAATCAGCTCAGTTAGGTCATTCAGATCAATCAGCACTGTTAGGTCAATCAGATCAATCAGCTCAGTTAGGTCAATCAGATCAATCAGCTCAGTTAGGTCAATCAGATCAATCAGCTCAGTTAGGTCAATCAGATCAATCAGCTCAGTTAGGTCAATCAGATCAATCAGCACTGTTAGGTCAATCAGATCAATCAGCTCAGTTAGGTCAATCAGATCAATCAGCTCTGTTAGGTCAATCAGATCAATCAGCTCAGTTAGGTCATTCAGATCAATCAGCTCAGTTAGGTCAATCAGATCAATCAGCACTGTTAGGTCATTCAGATCAATCAGCACTGTTAGGTCAATCAGATCAATCAGTTCAGTTAGGTCATTCAGATCATTCAGCTCAGTTAGGTCATTCAGATCAATCAGCACTGTTAGGTCAATCAGATCAATCAGCTCAGTTAGGTCATTCATATCAATCAGCTCAGTTAGGTCAATCAGATCAATCAGCTCAGTTAGGTCATTCAGATCCATCAGCTCAGTTAGGTCAACCAGATCGATAAGCTCAGTTAGGTCATTCAGATCAATCAGCTCAGTTAGGTCAATCAGATCAATCAGCACTGTTAGATCAATCAGATCAATCAGCTCAGTTAGGTCAATCAGATCAATCAGCTCAGTTAGGTCAAAAAGATCAATCAGCTCAGTTAGGTCATTCAGATCAATCAGCTCAGTTAGATCAATCAGATCAATCAGCTCAGTTAGGTCATTCAGACCAATCAGCTAAGTTAGGTCATTCAGATCAATCAGCTCAGTTATGTCAATCAGATCAATCAGCACTGTGAGGTCAATCAGATCAATCAGCTCAGTTAGGTCAATCAGATCAATCAGATCAGTTAGGTCAATCAGATTAATCAGCACTGTTAGGTTAATCAGATCAATCAGCTCAGTTAGGTCATTCAGATAAATCAGCTCAGTTAGGTCAATCAGATCAATCAGCTCAGTTAGGTCAATCAGATCAATCAGGTCAGTTAGGTCAATCAGATCAATCAGCTCAGGTCAATCAGATCAATCAGCTCTGTTAGGTCAATCAGACCAATCAGCTCAGTTAGGTCAATCAGATCAATCAGGTCAGTTAGGTCAATCAGATCAATCAGCTCAGGTCAATCAGATCAATCAGCTCTGTTAGATCAATCAGACCAATCAGCTCAGTTAGGTCAATCAGATCAATCAGGTCAGTTAGGTCAATCAGATCAATCAGCTCAGGTCAATCAGATCAATCAGCTCTGTTAGGTCAGTCAGATATATCAACTCTGTTAGTTCAATGAGATCAATCAGCTCAGTTCAATCAGATAAATCAGTTCGTTTAGGTCCATATACAATCATACATGTTATTTCGACATTTCTTCCAGAAATTGCTTATCTTCATCCCTGGGTATGTTAAAAAAATTAACTAATTCAAGTTACTAGTCATTATTTTATTGATACATCTTTTTACTACTATACCATTTAGGTTGCTCCCCCCCCTTTATCATTGTGTCTGTTGCTCTGAAGGCCTTTAATCTAGTCGGTAGTGTTGTTTTCGTTGACGAAAACTAAAATTAAAACCTTCGTTAACGAAAATGTTGACTTTTCGTCAACGAGAACTAAAACTAAAACTAAAATTAGCAGCAAGACTAAAACTAGACGAAAACTGAAATTATTACAGAAAAAATGAAATAAAAACTGGAACTAAAATATAGAGTAGCTTTCGTTCACGAAACTACTAAAATCTCCGTTAACTTTAAATATTGACCTTTCGGGCCAACGGCTAACTAAAACTAAAATTAGAAGCAAGACTAAAACTAGACGAAAACTAAAATTATTACAGAAAAAACGAAATAAAAACTGAAACTAAAATATGACCTGGGACTAAAACAACACTACTAGTCGGCGTGTTATTGCGGTTAACTTTAATGTCGTTTTTTTGTGTCGGCCTGTTCAGTCTTAACTCCACCCCTCTATCCCCCCTCTACCCACCGTCCCTTATGTTTTATGCATTGACAAACAAGAGCCGGGGGGGGAGGAAGGTGGGGGGGGGGGTAAAAAAGAAATGGTTCTGGCTTTCGTGAGAAAGTTAACGGCCGACCTGATGTTTTGTTTCCCCTCTCTCCATTCTTCTTCTTCTTACGGTGCCTGCTTTACATAATTCAGAGCCCGATTTCAGGTTTAAGAGTTCCGTGGACTTACCATCGGCGATGCGAGTGTACATGTGTACAAGTCTTGTAGTTAAACGGTCGTACAAATGAAAGTTAATACAATTGGTGTCGTTGTCATTATTGTTTCCTTTTTCCCATTTAAAACAGTGAAACAAATAATTAAATACAATTATACATTCATAATAAAGAAATCTTTAGGTATATTGCCCTGTTCATCCATTGGATCCATTGCGTGTATTATATGTTTCCACCGGAGCCATTCTTATGGATAGGTAAACTAAACAACCGAGTAACCACCCCTCCCCCCCCACTAAACTTCCATTATTAATTCATATTTTACCTGGCGTTAAAGGGAGCCGACATTTACCTTTACCTAGCTCCCTGTGTCTTCGACTAAGGCTCAAAAAGATCTAAGAAAGGTCTTGAATTCGATCATTTTCACAAGGGAATTATTTTAAAAACAATCAGCCATAGACTATATATCTGGTGTAACAATACTACTGTCTTATTGCGTTGTCTGGTGTAACAACACTACTGTCTTACTGCGTTGTCTGGTGTAACAACACTACTGTCTTACTGCGTTGTCTGATATACCAACACTACTGTCATACTGCGTTGTCTGATATAACAACACTACTGTCTTACTGCGTTGTCTGATATAACAACACTACTGTCATACTGCGTTGTCTGATATAACAACACTACTGTCTTACTGCGTTGTCTGATATAACAACACTACTGTCATACTGCGTTGTCTGATATAACAATACTACTGTCACACTGCGTTGTCTGATATAACAATACTACTGTCATACTGCACTTTCCCCTGTGTTAGTTCGGTTGAAAAACAAAAACCAACAACACATTTCACGTCTGCAGATTAAAATTTAGGAACAAATAATTAGAGTTGTATATTTAAGTGACCCAATTCTATGAGACGGGTCCAATCATCTTTTTTGCCATAGGAAGTTTTGATAAGAAACATCTGTCTTACACTTAAACATTCCTAGTTAGATATTTCCTTTCCTTGCCTTTCTTTTTTTTTCTCTTACCCAATCTCCCCCATTCTGAGGCACGTGACAAAATGTACGAACCAATCAAATATGATCAATGGGAAACGGGAGACCACCAAGAGATAAAGAGTAAAGATAACGAAAGTAGAAATCTTTTTGTCTTGGGTTTTATTTTACTCATTAATCTGGATGTGATTTGTTACGGAAATTACGTCACGGCTACACACTAGTCAGGATTTATAAAAGTCGCGAGTATAAAGTCATAGACGATGTTTGTTATACTTCTGTTATCAAATATACACTAGACCTCTACATAGAGCTGGCTACAATTGCGTTTTACACAATGAGTTTGTGTGGCTTAAATTAATCTGTGGATAGATCTCTGGGCCTTCTGTGGTCATGTGGTCAATATGGCGCCCAAATTGACAGTACATCATCGACTTTAATGTTGAATTAGACAACAAAAAAAAAGATAAACTCCTAATATTTTTTGACCTTTTGAACTTGCATTAGGGCCGTCCTATAGTTTTAGGGGCAGATGTACATTTAGGGGTGGGGGGATCTAAAGCAAAGATACATCCTGCGGCACTAGATAAAAACGCAGTAATGACCGCCACTTTCAAATCTTAATAATATTTTACTAGTGGGGGGGGTCAATCCGCCCACAACGGGTAAGTCATTTTATACAGGGGCCCAGTGACCTGTGATTAGAAAGCAGTGTAGGGCTACCAGGCACGTGACTCCCCCCTCCCTATTTTACTTCTTTTGAAACAAGTAAACAACACTTCAGTAGCAAGACGGTTTAGGGAATTCGATCTCTTAAATAACATTAATCTTTAAATGTTTATTGCACTTCGGCCAAAAACCAATCCCGACAGGAGACCCCTCCTCAGTGACCAGTAAATCCATAAGATCGATTCTGATTGGATAGACAATAATAATACTACGACCTTGCAAGAATTTTAACTATTTTATTACAGCCACTATCTATTTTGCATCTCTGGTGTTGTTTCACTTTCAAGTAAGACCGCCCATAGATGACTTGCGGCTAAGTTCATCTCCATGACGACTGTTGTCATCGGTGGCAGAAAGAAAAAAAAAGCTTCCATTGAATTATATGAAAAAAAGTCTTGACAACCATGGGCGTATTCATGGAGAGGGGGGGGGGCAAGGGAGGGCATACCCCCCCCCCCCCACATTTTGAAAAAATGTCATATAAGATGGGGGCATTTCCTCCCCCCCCCTTACATTTAAAAAAAATGTCATAAATTTGTTATTTGCCCCCCCCCCTGGAAAATTTTTGCCCCACCCCCTGGAAAAATTCCTAGCGACGCCCATTTTCACAATTTAAAAATATACATCTACCCATTTTTAAAGGAATATCCCCTCTTACATTTTCCTTAATCTAGACCATTCATGAATTAATTGACGCTGGGTGCAAAATATCGAGGCATCTTTTAAATTATTAATGCAATTACAGTAAAATAATTAGAATATTGAGATAAGTGATATAGAAAGAGGTAAATATTAAACCAAGCTGAGGTAAAGAAATGTAGATGTACTATAACTGCTTAACACTTTCATGAAATTAAATTAATTTTAACGATAACCTTCAGATACTATTATTGTTAAAATAGTAAGGTTTTATTTAGATAAATTATAAAGTACAACTACTTCGAAAAAAGCCGGTTCGATATTATTGTAAAATAATACTACTTTAAAGACATTTATCTTAACAAAGTACACAGTCTGTTCAATGTGAAGTTGTAATTTTAAATTATAATTTTCGAAATCTAATTTTTCCTATTTCTGGCAAAATTCGCGGTGGCATTATAATAAATGGATTAGCTGCAGGTGGTTTTCAGATTTCATCACTAACTTTACATTCCAGTACAAAAAATGAACAACTGATTAAAAAAACTGTCACATTTCAAAACTATGTTTATATTCTTTTGATTCTAGCCTTGTTTTTTTTTTTAATTTTCTTCTCGGGGTTCTCATGTTATGATCGCCTCTAGGGGAAGTACCTGTGGAAAGGGGGGGGGGGGAATACCACTTTGCACCTCTATACAGTTTCCTCCATCTGTGTGGCATTTAAACCGACACAAACAATACTTAATCTATGTCAAAGGATTTCCTATCATGGGGATACCCCGCAGTGGCGCAACCAGCAAAAGTGCTGGGGGGGATGAAAAAAAAGACAGTTTGACAGTCTTTGTAACTTTATAACGTAAACTATGTATTGATGATTTGCCTGGAAGGAGGGGGGCTTGACCCCCAGTTGCGCCACTGGTTACCCCTGTCGTACGTTTGTTTGTTTTTCTTTATTCTTGCACCCGGAAGGGAGATACCTGATAGTGACAGCCCCGGGACGCGTCTGTCCTGTTTGTCAACTTGACACACAGACACTCCATCTGTCGAAAGTACCAGGTAGATCAAGCCTGTGAAGAGCATCGGTAATCTATCAATAATTTAAGCGATGGGCCATTAAATAAGAACAGGACGACAACTCTCGCGTCTTAAGTGGCTGTTGCTGGAAATAAACAAGTCACTGCCTGTCTAAGTTTGTTAAACTTGTCTTCCCTTTGTTCACTTTTCTTTGTGTTACATGGTAAGTATCCTTTAATCAACACACCATTGGCTACATGAATAATTCAGCCGAGGGGTATGAGCGCGTCTTCACAGAAGACGAATGTGTGGCGTATATTAAATAATCATAAATAGTTCAATATTACTAATAATGTCTGTGACTATGAAGAATCAAGCTAATAAGACATTCTGTATTCCAAAGTTGCAAATGCCGATTAAAGCTATATAGCCTTTGTTAAGCATTATCTTAGAATGTAATTACAAATGCTGATTACACTACAGAGTAGCTGCTGGCAGACATTCAGATTCAAAGTTACAAATGCCGATTAAGTACTATATAGCTTTTTGCTATGACATTCTAGAGTCAACGTTACAATAAGGATTAAGACTATATAGCCTTTTACTAGGATATCAAGATTCAAAGTCATGAAATGCCGATTAAGGCTATATAGCTTTTTGCTATGACATTCAGAGTCAAAGTTACTACCGCCGATTA
>JAGDYQ010000258.1:711782-744282 GCA_021962125.1 Bulinus truncatus
ATATATATATATATATATATATATATATATATATATATATATATATATATATATATATATATATATGTATCAAGTGATAATAATCTTTATCTGTGTGTATGCATTTCATCACAACAATCTGAAATAATATCTACGTTTTGATATTTTTCAGCCATCTTTATGTTTTCTTCTTTGTTTAATGACCAATATGAAATGTCCATTTCGTGGTCATTCATGGTCAAGACGCTTTGTAAAATATCTGTCCCTGGGAGATAGAGTGACCTCTGATTTACTCGGCTGTTTACTCCCCTTGTGTATTAAGCCTTGACTGAAAACTAATGTCCTATGAAAGAACTTGACCAGAACACGGTGTAACAACATGGCGGCCATAACCCGAATGTGACGTACTGATCTGCAGCCAGTGATAAAGTTAAACTAACGCTGAATGATTCATTAAGATTTAAAAAAAAAAAAAACAACAATTATAGAGATCTTGGTTAGAATTATTTCATTCCGCTATATTGTTAAAGTTGTTTATTTTTGTTATTTAATGTATATTGTATCATTTGTTTCTTAGATCTAAATGAGCATCGATCTAAAAAGGTAAGAATATAATTTACAAATCAAGAGATGCATTTTTACTTATAACGTGTACACTGCTTGAGGGCTGGCACACCGAGGGGGGGGTAGGGGGTCATTGCCAGGGGCCCGAATCTGTAAGGGGCCCAGCCGCCCCCACCATGTCAATTTTTTCACGACTCATTGTTTAAATAGGGGCCCGCAATGATGTCCTGCCCTGGGGCCCTTGTAGGTTCTCGGCGCCTCTGCTCTAGGGCATCTGTTTCAAATATATTTAGCATCCTGATCGATAATGGTATGTGATTCAATATTGTTCGTCAACTGATATATATATATATATATATATATATATATATATATATATATATATATATATCGTCGGTCGTCGTCGTCGGCATCCGTCCGTCTTCGAGAGACGATGGTGTAGCTAAGATGAGTCTCCAAACACCGCCGGGAATGGCTGTGCAGTCCGGATTCTGGAGTGGCAATTCCAGCCGCACTTCTGTCACACTTGAAGATAGTTGGTTGCCGTTAGCGTTTATTGTAGCTGTTCTTTTTTCCGCTCTCCGTCTTGTTCTTTTCAGGGCAGCATTATCCTGTCGCTCAGCCTCTGCGCGCAATGAACCCTGCCGGACAGCGAGCCTCCATGAGTGGCGGGTCGGCCGCTTCGGCTCTCCCAGAGTTGGGGCCGACGGAGCACTCTTTCATATCCTTTTTGCAGGTGTCTTTGTAGCGCATTTTAGGTCGCCCTGTTTTCCTCTGGCCGGTAACTAACTCGCCAAAGAGTAAGTCATTGGGGATGCGGCCTACGTCCATTCTTTTGACATGACCGAGCCATCTAAGGCGTCTCCCGCTGAGAACTGCAAACAAGCTGCTCATGTTGGCCCTCTCTTGCACCCCAGTGTTGGGGAACTTGTCTTGCCACTTTATCTGCAGTATACGTCGCAGGCACCTCATGTGGAAATTGTTTAGCTTTCTTTCGTGCCTCGCGGGAGTGGTCCACGTCTCGCATCCCATAGAGGAGGGTACTAAGTATGCAGGCTCTGGTAGACGCGCAATCTGGTATTTTCGGTGAGGCTGGGGTTTTCCCACGCACGTTGCTTTAGTCTCGCCATGACTGTGGCTGCCCTAGTGATTCTGTAACTGATCTCCGGGTCTATGGATAGCGAGCTGGAGATGGTGGAATCCGAGGTAAGTGAAGTTCTCGACGATCTTCTAGGGTGAGCCCATCGATGCTGATAATGGCTGGGGGTGTATCTGTACCCCTGTGCCATGACATTCGTCTTTTTCAGGCTGAGAGGCTCAGTCCAAACTCCTTGCATGCATGGGAGAGGCGGTAAGAGAGGCTGCCGCAGTCCGTCTTCAGTGTGTGATGTCAAGGCTGCGTCATCAGCAAAGATGAGCTCGCGAATTAGGACCTTGTGACTTTGGTCTTTGCACGGAGGCGGGCTATGTTATAGAGCTGTCATCGGACCTTGTATGGATGTAAACACCCTCGCTGCAATCCTTGAAGGCGTATTGGAGGAGCATGGAAAAGAAATGCCGAAGAGTGTAGGTGCAAGGACGCAGCCCTGTTTTACTCCGCTGCTGACTGGGAAGGCCTCGAGATTGCGCCGTTGTAGCAAACCGTGCTATGCATGTTGTCGTGGAAGGACATGACCACTGCAAGCAGGTGTGGGGTAGCCAATCTTTTGCAGCAAGCTGAAGAGTCCACTTCGACTTACTAGATCAAACGCCTTTGTGAGGTCGACGAAAGCGATGCAGAGTGGCACCTGCTGTTCCTGACACTTTTCTTTGAAGTTGACGTAGTGAGAAGATCATGTCCACTGTTGATCGGCCAGTCTCGAAGTCACACTGTGACTCTGGGTAGACTCGGGAGGCGAGGGCCTGCAGGCGGTTTAGAGCGACGCGGGCGAAAGCTTTGCCGACGATGCTGAGGAGGGAGATGCCCTGGTAGTTATTACAGTCGCTCCGGTCCCCTTTGTTCTTGTATAGTGTGATAACTTTGGTATCCCCTCATGTCTTGGGGGATATAGGTCTGTTCCCAGCATCAGACTTAGGGAGGTCGTGCAATGGTTTTGTAGCAGTGTTGGTTTTCCGCTCTTCAGAACTTCTGGTGGGATTCCATCGCTACCGGGTGCCTTTCCGTTTGCAAGGCAGTCGATGGTTTTGCTTAGTTCATCCACGATGGGTGTGGTGTCTAGCTCCTCCATGACAGGCAGATCTGGATAGCGCCAAGGGCGGCATCAGTCACAGTGTTCTGGGTTGCGTATAGCTCCAGGTAGTGTTCGGTCCACCTCTGCATCTGTTTTTCCCGGTCCTTGATGACCTCTCCTGTTTTGGATATAAGGGGGCGGTTTTGGAAGGAGTTGGGCCTATTGCCTTTTTGATGCCTCGTACATCCCTCTTGCGTTTCCTGTATCGGCAGCTGCCTGGATGCTGCTACAGAGGTTCAACCAGTAGGTATATATATATATATTCAGAAATATTATCACTCAACATAATGAACTTTAAAAAAAATAACTTTTTACAAATCAGTATTTTCATCCGATGACTCCTCAAAATAGGTTAATACCTTTGAAACTTTTCCAAGTTACTTTCAGTAATTCAATAGTTAAAAAAAGCATGCTAAAAAGTGAAATTAAATGAGATAAGAGCGAGTGTCCAATAAAAAGTTAAAGCAGACTAAAAATGTTTGAATACATTGTATTACATTTGGATTAGTTCAAAACGTATATTCTTACAGTTGAATTATATGTTTTTTTTTTTTACATTTTATAACTTTGTCATACATTAGATCTCATAGCATTATATCGCTATTCATCATTCACATATATTTGTTTAGACCAGCTTCACACCATATTTCTTAGCTTGCACACGATTTCATATCTTCACACAAGATTTCATAGCTTCACACACGATTTCATAGCTTCACACACGATTTCATAACTTCACAACTGATTTCATACCTTCACACACGATTTCATAACCTCACAACTGATTTCATACCTTCACGCACGATTTCGTAACCTCACAACTGATTTTATACCTTCACACATGATTTCATAGTTTCACATCACATTTTGTTCTATTTCATCATATTTTATTCTGTTTATTTAGAAATGACCGTCAAAATTCAAGTTTTTTTTTAAATCCCTGCCCCCCCCCCTCCCAACATGTACATGCGTTTGAGATTCTATGAGTGTCTTTAAAGTTAAAAAAAAAATTATCAACAATGAATGGAATTACCAACACATTATTGTTTTATCAATACATTTGAAATTTATAGAATACAAAAGTTTTCATCGAAAAAAATAAATCAGTATGATACATGTAAGAAAATAGACATTGAATCACTCCTCAAGATTACTCAGTTTACCCGGGATCCCTTCCAGTTTACCCGGGACCCCCTCCAGTTTACCCGGGACGCTATCAAGTTTACCCGGGACATCCTCTGTTATGTACGGGACCTTTCCTAGTTTACCCGAGACACCCCCCCCAGGTTTCACATCATTTGTCCCGAGGCCTGTAATGGTCTAGAAAGGTTCCCAAAAAAGTAAATAAATGGCTAGGCCAAGACCGAGAGTTTGAACGAACTGCCAAAGATTTTCACACATCCTGTCTCATTCAAGGGTGTATTCCTTTTTTTTTTTCAATTCTGACGTCAGAACTTTTAGGTGCTTTTGTATAGTTACGATATGTTTTAATATTTTATTTATTGGCAGAACAAACAAAACAACGTCCCAGGTTGGCCTCAGGAAATTCTGGCCACCTTGACTAAAATGTTACATGTGACAAATTTACTTTGCCTCTGTGTCTGACCGTACCCCACCACAAGACCGCCATGACACCACTGCTCACCCTGATAGCCATGTCATTTATCTCTGTACTCAATCGGTGTCCGACACTGCCCCCACCCCCACCCCAACTACCCTGCCATCTCCCTCTCCACATCCCGCGCCGTCACATTCCCAATGAAATGTTGTCCCGACATCATCCCCCCACGCCCGCAACCCCCTCCCTCCCCCCACACCACTGGGCGGTGAATGACAGTCGGCATTCATGTCAACTCTGTAGCTGACATATGGGAACGTCAGACTGTTAGTCCGTCCGTCTAAACGCCAACCGAAACTTTTTTTTTTCGTTTCATTTTTCGTAACAGCTTGTTTCACAAAACACCTCCCTCCCTGTTTCCCCACCACCCCACTCCCCATCGACCACAACAACTCATTTCAATTAATTTTATTTTTTTTTTACTCTTAAGATGTGACATTGTGTGACAAACATGTCCGACTGCGACCATTAAAACTTCAAGAAAAACAAAACAGCCGGAGTTACCTCGACTTGTGTTGGGTCACCATGGCAACCAAGGCATTACTGCAAAGGGGAGATGACTTATCAATAACGATAACATGTAAACCGTTTTCCATTGTGTTTTCTGAAAATGTCAGAACACTTTGAAAAAAAATAACGAAACAAATAAATAAAAAATTGAAACAAAAAAAAATATCTTTTTTGTCTGCATTTTAATTTGTGTTTGTCCTTATGAGGTTGAATTTGACATGAACATTGACTTTGTAAAATAAAATGTCGAAGTTAAACAAGTACCATTAAGATAATGTCTTTTAACGTCATAAGTTAACTTGCTTTTAGTACTGTCATTAGATTTCTTCTAAAAAAAAAAAAAGTACCACAGTTAAAGAAGGTGAAAATGAATCATTTTATTCTATTTAAATTTTTGTCATTTGATAAGCAAATACGTGTGACTGTGTTCTACTAAATGTAGGCTCGAATTCATTACAGATAATGAGAATAAAAGTATTTGGAACTGCCAGTAAGGTTTCAGCTAAAGGTAAGTCATGCTGGTTTATGTGTGTGTGTGTGTGTGTGACGATAAAGGTAATTCACAGATTATGATGTGTGTATAAACAAAGGTAATTCACAGATTATGATGTGTGTATAAACAAAGGTAATTCACAGATTATGATGTGTGTATAAATAAAGGTTATTCACAGATTATGATGGGTGTATAGATAAAGGTTATTCACAGATTATGATGGGTGTATAAACGAAGGTAATTCACAGATGTATGATGTGTATGTACCTCTCTTGGTTTTTTTTAAGGGAATACCAACAGTCATAAAAAACATTTTTTTTTAAAACCCGCTATTTGAAAGACCATTGATTTCCTTAATGTAACATGTTGTTATCATTTTATTTCCATCCCAACATGCTATCCCGTGATAGAGTTTTGTGTGTCTGCCGCACCAGCCCATTAGGCGACGCATGGTGCGTGTCTGCCATACCTACAGCGCGACCGGGATGAGTATGCCCGCTCAATCATCCAGCGTGACAGGATAACGGTTTTAGCACTTGCCTAGACCGGCATAGACCGATAGGGTGTGAGTACAGCCTATCGTCCAGAATAAAGGCAAACGTTTTGCTTGTCGCAAAGGAAAGAGATGCAAGGTGTTGTGTGCCTTTCCCATGTCTGCCGGAGATGTATAGCGTCGAGAATGGGCTTACGGTAGCTGACAAAGTGGAAGGAAGTTGTGAGCAAATATCACTGCAAGCTGCAAATACATGTACCATACACTTGACAAACCTTGTTTACCAATGGACAAACACCGTCGTGAAAATATTTGTTCACTCATTCAGGACTCATCAATTACTTAAACCCCAAAATATATCATGTGGTACAAAGCTATAATTTAAAAAAAAACTCAACTCGGAACTAAATTAACTATGACCGACTTCCAAAAAAAAATGCTTTTATTCCTCGATCAATCAGGCTACAAAAGAGACATAATTTTGATATATAGTAAATTTATTTATCGATATACAATCAAAGATTGCGTTTTTAACAATATAACTTTTCATTTACTATCAAATATGGCCATATGGGACTGTTTAAAAATTATTTTAATCTCAAAAAAAAAAAAATAATAATAATATTTGTTATATAATCAATGTGTATATTATCATTTTCAAATACATACTTAAACAATTTTGTATTTCAACTCACTAAATTTTATTAAAAGTTCAAAAATATAATGTTTATCTCCATTTTTTTAAATAGTAAAAAAAATATAATAAAAAAAACACAATTACGTCACCTAATCGTTTACATTTGTGAATTGAATTTCGACACACAAATAAATATGTTCTCGGATTTGAATACAAAATGTTCAGAATTAGAGAGGAAATGCATGCGTAGGCACTTTTTTACAGGCATACATAAGTTCACATTTATAGAAAGATAATAAACAGTCGTGTCTTGTAAACAATATTCCGTATAATGAAATAATATTTTTGGGTTTTGGTTTGTACCGACACCGGATAAAAATATGAATTAGAGACGCAGGCGACATTTAAATCAGTTACAGTTTTCGTTTAATTATTCATTTAAATTCTTTTTTTTTTTTCATTAAATCTTCATAAATTGACTTTTTTTGGCTGTTTATTAAACTTAATGTTAATTGGTGTTTAGCATATATTAAAAATATATATTTAAAAAAAAATTGAAAAATATACCTTTATTAAAATGTACTAAAAAAGAAAAAAAAAAATCTCTTAGGCTTAGATCATATATATAGATTAATAGAAGTTTTATTTACTAAAACTAAAAGGATGAAAGTCAATATGGATCAAGTAATATTAGCAATGAATGGAGTTTTAATTACGTACAAAGCTTACACATTTTAGATGTTTATATTGCGTCATCTCATGAATAAAAGAGATACAGTAGAAGTCTATTAGTCCGGCATCCAACAGTCCGGAATGCCCGATAGTCCGGCATCACTCCAGAAAATTGTAAAAATTGTGGTTTTCTCCAAAAGTGTGTCTTTAAAGCAAATAAAAACACTCGAGAACTATTCGGAAGCCTACTCAAAATCTTGAAGAAAGTGACTCAAATGCCGAAACAAAAGAAAAGGAAAAAAATCAGCTGGGCAGAAGCTGCAGAATCACCAAATAAGATTATCTCTTTTGCTGAGAGGCTAGTACAGTGCTACAGTGCATCAGAAATTATTGATTTCCATTTCCAAAAGAAATAAATTTTATACTATACGCCAAAAGTCAAGAAAACAAAAAGACATTCGTGACTTTTTAAAATCTAAAGTGAAATATGTTTTACGGTACGTGTACATACATTATATGACATGTAAAATAAACTTTGTTGTATGTATTTGTAGTTTAATTATTAACCTAATTGTTCTTATAATTACCGCCCGATAGACCGGAATTTTAAGTGTCCAACATCGAGCCGGTCCCGAACGTGCCGGATTATCGGACTTCTACTGTACCATCAGTGGTTGGTGGTGGTGAGACGACTTGAAAGGCCCAGCCATATCATTCTTATGGGCCCCCGTAGTATACCTAGTCAATATTCCATGGAGAGATTGTCTCAGGTACCAGACGAAAAGGAGCGCCAAAAGATAGACTATCGCATCTCTTGTAAAAATGGGCAGCTGACCAGGTGGAAGAAAACCACCACTACTGTATTGCAACTACAAGAGCTAGACAAAACTAGGCAACTTTGGTTCCTGCATCGACCAATTGCATTCTCTGCACACAAACGCGTTTGCATATGGCGCTTTTGACTTATGGCTCCAAAGTCACAATTGAGCCCATTGATAACAAGAACCAAAAAAAATCGTCATACATGGCGCATGAAAGATGACCGAAGAAATATGTGGTCCGTAAAAGACAATTGGGTCACGTGTGTCCTGCGTCATCTGAAACAACAACAAGTGTCCAGAAAGGTCACGTGTCAATGGCTTCCGTTTCTGCCAATCTGTCATTCTTTGATATCACATAGTCTGTCGCCGGAAGTACTTTCAGCGTCAGTATGACTAAATGGGCGGTTCCCTGACGTCAATATTTACATTATGTTTATGAGTCACTCGTCGTCACGTGACCTATCCTTTTCTTCCCTGCGCTGTGAATCGTGTCCGGAGAGGAAGTTGGCGGGGGGAGGGGGAGGGGGAGAGCACCATGTCATTTGACGTGAAGGATCGGCCAGGGGTCAGTGTTGGAGACCCTGGTCTAGCTGGGGGAGGGGAGAGAGGGCACCAGGACCGTGTGTCAGATGTAATTGGGTGGTGGTGAAGATTACATCGATTTACATATTTAAATATTCAGATATGTCCAAGTGTGACGTGACTTTGGCCTTGACATTAGCTTATGAAAAAAAAAACTGGGTCAAATCAACATAGAAGTCTTCTAGTCTATTAGCTGGCAGCTCTGTGAGGTTTGTGGATGGGGGGGGGGTGGGGTGGAGTTGAAGATGATGTGCCGGAAGCTGCTGTCCATTCCATCTCCACAACAACGTATTCAAAGAACTAAGACTGTGTCGTAGCCCCAGCTCCCAACAGAACTTTACTCGGACGCGAGAGAAATCCAGTGATGATTGCCCCATCAATTATAATCTCTCATTGTAATATGTTATATTATTTATTGCTTATGTAATAACGAATGTTGAAAAACTTTGATGTCACATTGTGTAGAGAGATACATTTGCTGTGGAGAGAGAGGGTGGAGAGAGAGAGAGAGAGAGAGAGAGAGAGAGAGAGAGACAGAGAAAGAGAGAGAATGTGTTTGTGTAAGAAAGACAGAGATTCGACGATACAGAGATGAAAATGTCAAAATTATAAAGTTAACATTCCCAAGATGGGGTGCAACGTACATCTTTAAGCCATCCATGAAGAAATGATATTGCACTTAATTTGCTCTCTCAATGATAGTATGTAGAATTAGCTGGTTCAAATTCAAGCCAGGTAAAATAACCGACTAGCTTTGATGACTAGTTAGTTACTTGGAAGTGAAGGAGCTAGTACCTCACAGAATATAATGAAAAGATAACTGAAATTTACTTAATATAGAAGACAACTCAAGAAATACTTTTTATGTCATTTACTAAATAATATGTTCTGTCAACAAACAAGGCCGGTCTCAAGTTTGTTTGTTTGTTTTTTGTGAGAGGGCGCCTTTGTTGACATTTCCATTGATATTTGAAGTACCACAGTCAAATGTACCAGTTGGGGTATCCAGATGAGATTTAATAGCAAATTGAACCACGGCTACACAGGTTGGACTAAAAGCGGTCACTTTGTTTGCCAGTCCATAATAAGGGTTTTTTTCAGACAACGCGATAAACCCAAATACCAAAATACGCCGATGTCTGCGGTTTTATAGCTGCGAAATGTCATGTTCTATGGGGGTTAATGGGGACGGATGGTCGTGCGGTAACGCGCTCGACTGTCGATCTGAAGGTACCTGGTTCGATCTCCGGTGAGGACCAAGGAAATTTTTCAAGTTTTGGCTCAAGTTCCCGATATGTCTCCCGTGGTGCCTCCATGGCCATTGCACTATCGGCTATGGTGGGGATGAAGAAGGGCACCATAAAACCGTCCCATTAGTGGTTTTATAGGATCTAAAGAGATTTCATCTCATCCTTACAGGGGACTTTACACATATGGGGGTTATTGGAAGATTTTTAATCATTTTCATAAAGGCTTTGCATTAACCACGGAGAATAAATTCTGTATATCTACACAGAATGCGCATCGTAGAATCTAAGTTGACAATACCGAAAGCTGCCACTTATATTTGTTATCAACTGTCTACCAATATTTCGGTGTTACACAATTAACATATTAAAAAAATTACACATAGGTCGGCATATTTTTAAAGTCAATATTAGATGATATATTATATAGCGATGTGTTTTGTGTATGATATATGTTCCGTGATAATAACAAACATATCGTGAAAGTTCACTGCGGGGCGGGGGGTTTCGAAAGAGGCAAGCAGGTACTGAATTTCCTCCAATCCACATTGGTAGCAAGCAGGACCTGGCTCAGAAGGGTTAATTTTGAAAATAGGAGTTGAGACAACAAGAAATGTTTGTTTGATTGATTCCATAAAATTTAGAAAATGTAATTTTAGTAAAAAAAAATTATAATAAAAATATTTAAAATGTGTGTGTGTGTACCTTATTTTGTGTGTTGGACACATAATAATTTGAAATTTTAAAACAATTAAATAGAGGTAAAAGAACTAAAGCAACATGTCTGTTAATGATTTATGTTTTTTATACAAATGAGTTGTAGATCAAATGAAATTTTATCTTAATAATGAAGTGTTTCTAAAAAGAAATGGTCCTAATATTGACATTAGATACATAATTAAATACTACTTCTAAAGGCCATAAATATTTGTATTACATAAATCCTTTAAAAAATCGTTTGTTTTTGATTTTGGGTTTGAGAGTAAGGACAATCATTCAGTGGACACACACCCCTGAATTAAAAAATGAATAAATACATATTAAGTATTATTGAATACATATTAAGTCTTATTGACTACACCATTAAGTATTATTGAATTCATATTAAGTATTATTGAATACATATTAGAGTCTTATTGACTACATATTAAGTATTATTGAATACATATTAGAGTATTATTTGAATACATATTAGAAAGTATTATTAAAAGAATTTTTTTAAAAAACTTTTAACTTTTTTTATTATTCTTTAAACATGTAAAGTTGATTATGACATTTTATTTTCAAATAGAAGGTTTAGTCAAGGGGAAGGGGTGTCCACTGGGGGTTTTTGTCCAGATACCTTTGAGTTTACCTGTAACACAGACACAGTTGTTACATCTGTGCACGTTCTTTGTCTTTGCGCGTTTAGTAGGACACCAGGTGAAAAGTTAAATCTCCGAATGTCATTCTAGAACAGTGGTTCCCAAACTTTTTTACCCCACGGACCCCTTTTTTATAGTCAAAATCTGACCACGGACCCCAAACTTAAAAAACTACATAAATACTGCATAGTATAAGAATTACCAATTTTAAAAAAAAAAACATTTTGTTGAAGTATTTGTTGAAATTATAATTTTTGTATAAAATAAAATAAAAATTAAAGTGACTTGGATTCTAGAACATTTTGCTAGGTATTTTATTTACTTTCGTTGCGAAAAAAATATTTTTTGAATTGTCAATGTCTTTGGACATAAAAAAAATATATAATGGGCACGACATAGCTCGGACAATAAATGGACGGATATTTACTCGACTGAATTGTGTTTCTTTTTGTCTTCGGTAACTACGGACAAAAGGTTTCCATGACAACGGTAGATAATATGAAAATGATCGCTATATTAAGTGCTAAAACTTTTTCATTTGAAATGACAATGTACTGTTGATAGATTGTGGAATGAAATGACATTCAAATGACATTCAATATGTGGCCCGTGGCACTCATGATCGCCGTCTGACGGCAGTAAGTGACAATCTGGTCCTGGTGTTAGTTTCTATCGTGTTACTTCATTTTCTTCTCTGATCATGTCGGGCTACTCTTTCATAGCTGTTTGTATAGACGGGTCATACTGATTGACAGATAGATAGACTCAGATGCACATAAATAGACACTCACATAATCAGACAGATTGATTAGTAGATAGACACAGAGACTGAATCAATTAAAACGATAGATAGATAGATAGATAGATAGATAGACAGAAAGACAGACAGACAAATAGATAGATAGATAGATAAATAAATAGATAGATAGATAAATAGATAGATAGATAGATAGATAGATAGATAGATAGATAGATAGATAGATAGATAGATAGATAGACAGATAGATAGATAGATAGATAGACAGACAGACAGACAGACACAGATAGATAGATAGATAGATAGATAGATAGATAGATAGATAGATAGATAGATAGATAGATAGATAGATAGATAGATAGATAGATAGATAGATAGATAGATAGATAGATAGATAGATAGATAGATAGATAGATAGATAGATAGATAGATAGATAGATAGATAGATAGATAGATAGATAGATAGTCTGACATTTACTGAGCATTATGTAGCTTTGATTCTATATCACAGAGATTACATTGGAGCAAGCTTTCCTAATTATACCGAGATTACTGACATCCAGTTAAGGAAACAGAGGATCAGCCACACAAATGAAGATGAAGATTTCACGATAATAATTTTGAACATTCAGAAAAACAAAAACAATAAAAAAAACTTGATGAGATTACAGCTGAAAGCATTGGTCTGTTTGGTTTAATTTGTTTTGTTTCCCTGAATTTGATTTATTTATTTATTTTCTTTGTTTTGATGTTTTTAATTATTTTTATATTTTTTGTGCATAAATTGAGTTTTATGATTTAAATATGAATGTGGAAGAAATATGTTTTGGAACACACCAATGACTATAATTATATGTTGGAGGGTTGGGTGTGGGGGGGAGAGTGTGTTTTTTTTGTTTATTTCTATGACATAAGTGTGTGTGTTTGTGTGTATGTGTGTATGTATGTGTGTGTTTGTGTATATGTGGGTGTGTATGTGTGGGTGTGTGTTTTTGTGGGGGAAATATTTAAGAAGCTCTTTGTGTTCTTAATTCTAATTTTTCTTAAGATTTTTTTAAGTACTTTGAGCTAAAACTGGCTGTTCATTAGTTTGACAAATCTAACTTAATGACAAATCAAACTTTTCTTTAAATATGCTACTTTTTTGTTATTTATTTTCCGGGTATCACATTTTATACAAAACACGCAGAAAGAACTGTCACTTATACCACAGAATAGATGAATAAAGCATTGAACCGTTGGTCATTAATTTTAAGTTGCCAATTCACATTGACTTAAAATTATCACTTCAAATAAATCTCAAAACAATACATATTTATGAAAAAAAATAAAAAAGTATATAAAATGTCATAGATTTTCATAAAACAATGAAATAATTAATTGATGAAACAACGATATGACGTATTCATGACAAATGAAACACATGAAACAGTGAAATTATGAAATAGTGAAAATTATGAAATAGTGAAAATTATGAAATAATGAAAATTATGAAATAGTGAAAATTATGAAACAGTGAAGTTATGAAATAGTGAAATTATGAAATAGTGAAAATTATGAAACAGTAAAATTATGAAATAGTGAAATTATGAAAGAGTGAAAATTATGAAGCAGTGAAGTTATGAAATAGTGAAATTATGAAATAGTGAAAATTATGAAGTATTGAAATTATGAAATAGTGAAAATTATGAAACAGTGAAGTTATGAAATAGTGAAACTATGAAATAATGAAAATTATGAAATAGTGAAAATTATGAAATAGTGAAATTATGAAATAGTGAAAATTATGAAACAGAGAAGTTATGAAATAGTGAAATTATGAAATAGTGAAAATTATGAAACAGTGAAGTTAAGAAATAAGTGAAATTATGAAACAATTGAAGTTATGAAATAGTGAAATTATGAAGTAGTAGAAAATTATGAAACAGTGAAGTTATGAAATAGTGAAATTATGAAGTAGTGAAAATTATGAAACAGTGAAGTTATGAAAATAGTGAAATTATGAAATAGTGAAAATTATGAAACAGTGAAATTATCTTCTTCTTCTTCTTCGTTCTCGATATGATTATTGAGGATTTCAAACGACCAGGCCTATAGTTATGATGAACTGCACGGTGGCATCCTGGTCCGTCTCGCTCCCATAAAGTTTTTGATTGAAGGAGGTCATCCTGTGGCCAGAACCTGTTGGCGAGCTGTGTCATGTAAAGGGCATGTTTGGAGAACATGTTCTGCTTTCTCTGGAGACATCCACATGGGCAGTCCTCACTGTTTCCAATGCCTAGCCTTCGGAACATGTGTTGTCTTAGTCTGTTGTGCCCAGTTCTGAGTCTGAAGATAATATTTTGAGCTTGTCTGGGAAGATTATAATAGGAGTGAAATTATGAAATAGTGAAAATTATGAAACAGGGAAATTATGAAATAGTGAAGTTATAAATGTGTTAAATCAAGATAAACAATGGATTTATAAAAATTATTGAGACCGTGATAAACAAAAGAACGTAAAAGTTGTATTATGATAAATTCTATCACAAAACTATAACTCATGAAAATGTGAAATCATGAGACACATTAAATCCAAGGTTCTCATTCAGTGGCTAGTGTACCCTAATGGGTACGGCAAAGGTCATGCAGGGCTAGGCAGCGACGTATAATTTTAGTTTAATATAATCAACAGTTTGAACCTTTATTTGTGAGGGGTATCGTCGGTCATACTTTGTCTCTTTGGGGTTCAGTCGTCTAAAAGGTTGAGAAGCGCGAAATTAAATCATCATAAAACCCCAAACACTAAACACTGAGAAATTATGAAACTAAACAATCATTAAACATTGAAATCAATATGTACAATCATATATTAACAACACAGGAAAATACAAATTTAAGACGGAATATATGAGTTAAGACTAAAAAAATGTCATTAGTTTTACGAGTACATAATGTAGTACCCAACATATTACTTTGAACCAGTATTGCTATATGTCATATAATCACGTAATGTGTCGCGTGATGTCATCAACAATCATAGCTGTCTATGTCGTTGAGAAAGTAAGTATATATTGATGTAATAATAATCAGTTTAGGCTGGAGAATTTACAGTTGGCACAGAGATGGTTGGAATTATCTGACCACTTAGCTTAGCGGAAGTGAAATTATATTAGTTTTATGCAGACGATAGATTTGGTAGACAAGCAGACGGACTTGATTCCTCATCTCACATCATTTTATACCATGTATGTATTTTCGTGAATAAGAATTAATAAATAAACATATATATATACTTATACAACCAAGTCTACCCAGTGCTTTATAACTGTGATTCGTCTCATACATGTGGACATTAAATAATATAATATATTTATATACACGCTCAAGTCAAGTTGGTTAAAACATACGCTCTGAAGAGACTGAAATATATTTACAGCTACCAAAGAACAGAAGTACCATAAATATATATATATACATAAACTTTACATACTACTAATATACACGTAAACCAAATATGACATAAATGGTGGCAGCGGAAAAGTTCTATAAAGAACATATATTATACATAATGGTCGGCTGATGTAATCAAGACGAATGTTGCCGCACTACAAGATCTACATGTTCCTGATTTTTTTTCATCTGATATTCCATCCACCAACATACAGTACTTAACTGTATTATATACAACTGCTTTTGGCTTTACTTCAATTGTTGGACTTTATATTTTTACATAATTTATTGCTGTAGAACCATCGCTACAGCGGTACATTCATAAGAACATTTCCATCAGTTCTTTTACTAAATCCTCTTGTGGGTGAAAAAGAAGGTGAGCCGAAAAGTCAGCAGACCTTACCAAATTGGGGCAGACCGTACCAGGAGAGCCATGAAGTGACTACACTCTGACTACACTCTGACCTATACTTTTACCATCTACACCAGAGAGAAGTTAGTGAGTCTACACCTTCCGAAACTATACTCTTTACAGCACTCTACACCTGAGATCCGAAGTCCGAAGTAACAAGGTATCTGGGAGTAATTTCATGTTATTTAATTATAATTGTTGTTTTGTTTGCAAACTGTGTCAAATTTATTATATTAGTAAGTAATGCTTAGAAACAATTTTTTTACATCCTTAGTATATAGTTAAATGTCTATTTGAAAAGTTCTAATTGCAAAATTAGTTAAATTAAAATTAATATATATTGTTTTCACCTAGATATTTTACTTAAAATATTTGTTTAGAAGTATATGTCTTATTCGTATGATCGTATCTCATTAAATTTTTTTTATAAGTAATTTTGTAAAGTTGTATATTTGTTTTCGCTCGTCTAACTCTAAATTTAATTAAATAATATTAACTTAGTCTGTAAAATTTTTTTTACATTTTTTAGTAATAGTATATTAATCTTAGAAATATTTTATTTATTGTACGTTTTTATTTGTCACTTATTATTAGAACTATTTTTACATTAATAATTTTATTTTATTTTGACATAAGATTGCATATAGACTCAAGAATATTGAATACTGAAATATACTATATATATACAATAAATATAAAAACCCAATAAAGCAGAAATATAAAAATTAAATCAATTATAAAAATAATTTGATAAAGAAAAATAAATAAAATTTTAGAATGGCTGAGCAACCAGGATCATTGAATTCTATATTAATCAAGGCAAATATGCAGGTCTAACAGGTGATAAACTAGTAAAATTTGCTAATGATAAAATGGAGAGAGCAGAGCAAAATAAAATAGAAGCAGAAAATCGAGCAGACGAAAATAGAATAGAAGAAGAAAAAAATAAAAGAGACGCAGAAATACAAGCTGCGAAAAATAAAAAAGATGCAGAAATACAAGAAGAAAAAATAAAACAAGAAATAGCATTACAAAGAGAAAAAATACAGATGGAAATTGAAAGAGACATACAACTTAAAAGATTAGAACTAGAATCGCAAAATCAGAATATTATAGTAAAACAAGAGAATCAAAAAACATATAAACATAAAATAAAAATACAACCTTTTTCTGGTAAATCTGGTGAAATAGACCAATTTTTCCAT
Source organism: Bulinus truncatus (assembly GCA_021962125.1). Taxonomy (NCBI): domain Eukaryota; kingdom Metazoa; phylum Mollusca; class Gastropoda; family Planorbidae; genus Bulinus; species Bulinus truncatus. The sequence goes on from JAGDYQ010000258.1 coordinate 728,800, forward strand.
AATATGGAAATGCAATTTAAACTAAATAATATAGACAAATCAGAATGGAAAAACTATTTATACCAATCAGTTACAGAGGATGCACTAAAAGCTTTAAATAACATAAGAGACAGTGACACTTTAGATTACAGTGAAATAAAGAAACAACTCTTAGATCATTTCAACAAAACAGAAGACTACTGTAGAAATTTATTTCATAACAGTACATTAGGTTCTAATGAACATCCTCAGGCATATATTAATAATTTAGAGGCCCATTTGAACAATTGGATAAAGATGTCTGGGATAGACGAAAATAGTGTAATTGAAATAAAAGAGCTACTTCTGGTGGACAAAGTACTGACACTTTGTACATCAGAACTATTCACATTCGTAAAACAAAGAAAGGTCCATAAGAAGATAGAGTTAATTTCTGCCATGTCAGATTTTAGGGATAGTCATGTAAACACTCCAATGTTCAATTCAACACAAAATAAATTTAATCTCATGAAAAATAGTGTTACCAGGAAATGATTTAGTAGCTTACCTCCTAGGTTTAACAATCCATGTCAAATTTGTCACAAGATAGGACACGACAAGCATACTTGTTGGTTTAGGAAACAGCATACAAACAATTATCAAAACAGAAACAGACAGTATTACAACTATGGGGATAGACTCAAATATTTTAATAAAAGACAACATAAATATAACAATAAGAGACAATCACCAAACACTAGTCCCATTAGAAAACAAGAAAATAGGGGTAGATCAAGTCAAAGACACTCCTTTAACAACATACATAACTGTAACATGATGGAGGGCAAGGGAGAGTTAATTTTTTATCCTTGTTATGTAGATGGTAGGAAAGTAATGTGCTTGAGAGGCAGTGGCTGTACATGTATTATTCTGGATTCAAAATTAGTAAAGGAAGAACAAATATTAGAAGGCATAGAGGAAATAAGAATGGGAAATGGAGAAATAGTGAAATGTAAAACGTCAAAAATTTATATTGAAACACCATGGATTAGTGGGGAAATAAAAGCACTTTTAATGGATTCACCAATAACATCATTAATAATAGGAAATGTGGAAAATATAAAAGATAATTCCCAAGAAATGTATATGAAATGGTTAGAAAATAGAGAATTAGAAACAATTGTAGAGGAACCGTTAGAGACAGATACAGATAAAAACATATGTACACTATTCAAAAGCATACAAAATTGGAATGGTACTGAGAACATTGTAAATTTTTTAGAGAGAGTAGACACAGTAGCCACACAGAACAGTGTTAAAGAAGGAGATAAAATAACAGTTCTAATAGATAAATTACACAACCACCATTTGGCAAAATCACTAGTTGAAAACAACCAAGACAATTACACAGTATTAAAAACTAAACTAATAAGCAAATTAAATAATGACAGTAATTCAGTTGAAGTTGGACAAGAAAATACTATAAAGAATACAAATACAGTAAATAAATCTGATCATGAATGCATTAATTGCAGTAGAAAATGCAGATCATTAAGAAGATTAAATAAACACATAAAACAAAAACATAGTTACAACCTAACTAAAGAATTAAATGCAATGACTAGAGCACAAGCTAATAAAGAAAACAGTACAAAACAATACCCTGAATCTAGTAGACAAAACAACATTTTGGATATTGATAGGGATAAACTTAAAACATTACAAGAACATGATGAAAGTTTAAAAATTTATTTCAATAGAAAGGAAAATGAAAATAAAAACATAATATATAAGGTAGAAAATGACATTTTAAAAAGAAAATACACTAGGCATAACAGGTCATTTAAACAAATAATGATTCCTACAGTTTTAAGAAATAATATACTAAAAGCAGCTCATGATTGCTACTTAGCAGGTCATTTGGGTGTTAAGAAAACACTAGATAGAATTAGAAGATATTGTTACTGGCCAGGTGTCATAGGAGATGTAAAAAGATTTGTTAAGGCATGTAAGAAATGTCAACAATATAATCACATAGGACCAAAACACAGAGCTCCCATACAAGAAAGTGACACAACAAACATTCCTTTTTATAAAATTGCCATTGACATAATTGGACCTATTTCAGTAATGTCCAATAGAAGACATAGATATATTTTAACAATGATAGACTTAGCAACACGCTGGGTTGAGGCGATTCCATTAGTAGATATAACTGCAGAAACAATTTGCAAAGCATTATTGTCTATTTTTACAACTTTTGGTTTTCCTAACATTATATTAACAGACAATGGTACTCAATTTAAATCACATCTTACTCAAGCATTTACTCATATGCTTAACATTACACAGGTATTTACAGCTAGGTACAGACCTCAATCAAGTGGTTCCATAGAAAGAGCAAATCAAACCATAAAGACCATGTTAAGAAAAATAATTAGTGATCATGGACAGGATTGGGACACATTTTTACCTTTAATTTTATTCGCGTATAGAGAAATACCTCATGAAACAACAGGTTTTACACCATTTGAACTCATGTTCGGTTCAAATCCTAGAGGACCACTACAATTATTCAGTGAAAATATAATTAACACAGAAAAGGAACATATTAGTCCATTTGAATTGGTAGACAAAACCAGAAATAACATACTGTACTCAAACAAATATGCAGAAGAAAATCACATAAAGAAAAATAAATACCATAGGGATCTTAAAAACAAAAACAGGTACTTAAGGGAATTTAAAGTTGGAGACCTAGTTTATGTATTGATACCCAAAGAAAATGAAATTGGATGGAGAGGTCCATATAAAATAATAAACAAAATAGGAACTGTGGACTATTCAGTAGAAATAAATGGAGAGGGTAGAACATTTCATGTTGATAGATTGAGAGATATTTTAGATCCTCCTACAGAATTAGAAACCATTGTACAACAGATTCAATCTTTAAATTGTTTAATTGCAGAAGACAACACATATAGTTTAGAAAATAATATTAATGACACTGATCAGATTCCAGTAATAAGTTTAGATCAACAGGATGACATGAATAAGATTAATTTTGCACCAGACATACCTGCAGATATTAAGAAACAACTAATAGAAACATTAAATTCCTTTCAAAATGTAATTTCTAACAAACCAGGAAAGACAAACATAATTAAACATTCAATCAAATTAAAAACTGAAGAACCAATTCAACCTAAATACTATGACATTCCAGTTAAATACAGAAATGAAGTTCAAAAAGAAATAGAACAATTACTAAATAGTGGATTAATAAGAGAATCAGATTCCAGCTATTGTTTTCCAATAGTGGTAGTAAAGAAAAATAATGGAAAAATTCGTTTATGTTGTGATTACAGAAGCTTAAATTCCATTACAGTGATAGATAAACAACCTTTACCAAACATAGAAGACTTAGTTCAGGAAATGTCAAATGCCAATATTTTCACACACCTAGATTTAACTAGAGGCTTTTGGCAGATAGAAGTTCAGGAAGATTCTAAACAATATACAGCATTTAAAACTCATGAAGGATTTTACGAGTGGAATGTTATGCCTTTTGGTCTAGTGAACAGCACTGCAACGTTCGCTAAGATGATGAATAAGTTATTAAGAAATATTGAAAACATTAGATACTATGTGGATGACATATGTATTTATACTAAAAATTGGTCAGACCATATAAACAGTTTGAATAAATTACTAGAAATTCTTCAAATTAATAATTTAACAGTATCACCTGAGAAAATAAAAATAGGTTTTAAAAACATAGATTTTCTTGGATATCACATTGGTCAAGGATTAGTCACACCAACAAACAATATTCTTAAAAGAATTTTTGATATTCGCATTCCAGAAAAGAAAAAAGAAGTTAGATCTATTATAGGATTATGCAATTTTTATAGAAAATTTATTCCTAACTTTGCAAACTTAATTGAACCTTTAGTGAAATTAACTAAGAAAAAGATGCAACAAAAAGTTGAATGGAATTCAGAATGTGACAATGCATTAAAGAGAATAAAACAATGTTTTGAAGAAAAACCAATTTTGAGTTCAATAGATATGACTAAGAAATTTATTGTAGGCACAGACGCTATCAGTGGATGTCTATATCAAGAGCAGGATAATATTAATAAACCAATACTGTATTTAAGTAGAAAACTGTCAGACACTGAAAGTAGATATTCAGTAATAGAACTAGAATGTTTAGCTTTGGTTTGGACAATAACTAAATTAAGCAAATACGTGCTAGGCAATGAGTTCACTGTGTTAATAGATCACAAACCGTTAGCCAACCTGAATACCAAAAGCATAAATAATGCTAAACTAACACGCTGGTCTTTGTTATTACAAGACTACTCATTTAACATAAAATACATTAAAGGGTCAAATAACCATATCCCAGAATATTTATCGAGACTCAGTCAGAAATAAGTATTTTTTTTTTGAGTAAACATATTGAATTATTCCAACATAGAAAATACTGTATTAAGACAACAAAAATAAATATAATTAATTGGAATAACAAGTATAAATAAATGAATATAGGAACAATAATGAAATATAAATTTTATTGGAACAAGTAGCAATGAAATATAGAACAATAAGGATAATGGCTAGAATAATAAGAATATTGGAATTATAAGTAAAAATAATATGGATATTGGAATAATTAAAACTAATAACAGTTGTATTTGAAAATAAAAGATTTGTATGTATTGAAAATATAATACATGAATAATGATAATGACATTTAAGCTTGTCAAGTACACTATTGTATTGAGTATATTGACTCAAATATTTTTTTAATAATATATATTAAAGAATTCATGTTGATGATTGATGCATAATGTATTTAAAATAGAAATATGCATACTTAATTAAGATGAGAATGAGGAGAGATTGTGTTTAAAATAAAACACACACACTAAACAAGTATAATGTACATGAGAATATGTTGTAAGAATGATTAATTACTCATTCACTTCATTCACATTGATGAAAATATTATTGAAGTTTATGCAAAGATTTTATTATGCAATGATTACTAATGCATATTTTATTGAATTTGTTCATTGTTTGAAGTTTATTGTTCAATTTGTTATAAAACTTTTTAAAAAGTTAAAATTTTGTTAAATCCAATCAAAGGATTATTGATTATGACATTGATTATTGTCAAGAAGACTTATTAGTCTCAAATATGTAACTTGAACAATTATTGACTAAAGAAGTCAAAGATATGAAGATTGTAATAATATATGAATTTTATTAAAATGATGTTTAAATATTTAAATATTAAATATGTCAAGCTAAATTGACAGGGAAAGTGCAAAGTTAATATATTCACACTATATAAAATGATGAAAAAGACATAAGAAAAATGTCTTATATAATTAATGAGTACAAAAAAATGAATATTGTCAAATCACTAAGGAAAGTGTTATTGACAGAAGGCAAAAGAAAAGGTCTTCATATGAGATGAGAGAAAAATGACTTGCTAGATAAAGCAAGGTAAATAATAAGTTGAACAAAATATTGTTGCAACAGAAGAAGTTTGTCAAAAGACAACATGAAAAATATATTGAACTGAAATAAAATGCTCTCATACAAAAGAAAAGAATGATAATGATGTGAAGAAAAATATGAAAGTGTTGAATATTGAAAATAAATTCATTAAGTGAATATGAACAAAGAATTGAAATAACAATTAAGTCATAAGGTGATAGAAAATAATCACTATAAAAAAAAGTAAAAAGAGAAAAGAGGGGAGATAACAATGATAATTAAAAATGCACTTAAAACTTATGAAGAAGTTATGGTACTTGGTACCAACCTAAGTGAATAATCACTTGTTATTGTATAACATTTTTTTTTTGTTTTAAAACTGAATTGATAATAATATTTTTGAAAATTGAACAAATTTTTATGTCAATATTATGATATGCTATATGATGCATTTAAAAATTGAAATATGAGATATAGTATTGACAAGAATATTTTTATTAATAAATTTTGTATCATTACTAGTTTGATATTTTGTATCATAACCATTTTGTTTGACATTTTGTATATACACTGACATTTTTTATATAGATTTCTATTGATGTGATGTGATACAACAAAAATTTGTATTTTTATTTTGACAAAAGTAAATTTTATTCAGTTAACGACAGAAAAACTTAGAGACAGACTAAAAAACTAAATGTATAACATTTGTTTTTTAAAGGAAAGGGGGATGTTGTAATAATAATCAGTTTAGGCTGGAGAATTTACAGTTGGCACAGAGATGGTTGGAATTATCTGACCACTTAGCTTAGCGGAAGTGAAATTATATTAGTTTTATGCAGACGATAGATTTGGTAGACAAGCAGACGGACTTGATTCCTCATCTCACATCATTTTATATCATGTATGTATTTTCGTGAATAAGAATTAATAAATAAAAATATATATATTTATACAACCAAGTCTACCCAGTGCTTTATAACTGTGATTCGTCTCATACATGTGGACATTAAATAATATAATATATTTATATACACGCTCAAGTCAAGTTGGTTAAAACATACGCTCTGAAGAGACTGAAATATATTTACAGCTACCAAAGAACAGAAGTACCATAAATATATATATACATAAACTTTACATACTACTAATATACACGTAAACCAAATATGACAATTAACATCCACTGCTTCTAATTGTTTAGACATACTAATGTTTACTAACTTCACTATAACACTGCACTGAACAGGATTCTGTCACTGAAGATTTCAGCAGTGACTCCCAACATTGTCTTCACGCACTCTAATAGAGTACTTCGTTGTGGAGAGCAACTAGGCGGCATATCGTTGTTCGTAAGAACTCCTGAAATTACAATGTTTAATGAGCGGTTGGGAACATCAAAGATCATGCCCCCCCGCCGCCCACCCCCGACAAGACCTGAATTATGTGGACGCCATCTTGTCATCCAGGCTAAAATTCACAAATAGATACTATCAGGTGAGAGATTGGAGCCACAGACATACGCATCATCTGTACAATGATCTATCCAACGTGACATTGACATATATCCATGTACTTTTACTGCATCATTATTGCCATAGTTCATTTAAATGTCAATTCATACCCCTTTAAGATGGACATTTTTGAAACAATGTAAAACATCCACATAAATAGATCTAATCAACTTGTCTTTTTTTATATACAAACTAAAAAAAGATTTAGATTTGATATTCGATGTCTCCGTGACCATGCTGCATGAACTAATGCTGTCCAGATGAATGACCATTTGATATTTCGGTCAGCTAAAAGTCTCATTCTTTATAATGACGGACAGCTAGACTTCGGGATTAGGGAGGGAGGGTGCAAACAAATGATGTCATCAATATGGCGACTACAAGCAACATACATATCTGTATCGGAATATTCTATATTTCAATATAAAAACAATCCAATAACCAACACCGAAATGTGACATAATTATGGAAAGGTAAACAGAACTTTGTAAGAGTTAGGTCCCATGAGTGATGAATTATTTTTTTTTTGTGTTAATTATTCCAATATTTTATCTCATACATTTTTATTAAGCAAAGAAAGTGACAAGGATTTTTAGAGCATTTTCGAAAAAAAAATGCTCTATCTTCCCTGTTTTAAGGTCTGTCTGTTCTGTCTCATGCTCGATCGGCCATCACCCTAGATCTCTACAGCCATAAGTGTCCTAGACCCATGATGTATATCTATTTTGTAGGTCTTGGCCTGCGCAAGAAATTACTTTTTTCCATTTCGCGATCTGACCTCTGGAGGGCCGTAAAAAATGGCTTATAAAGTACCATGTTTTTTATTTAGGTAATGTTATATTAATAATGGTTAGCGCCCTGAGATGTCTCAGCAACCATAAGTCCTAGACCCATAGATGGTATATACTCATTTTGTAGGTTCTTGACCGCCAAGTGCACATCAAAGTTCATTTCGCGATAGAACCTCTGAGGGCCGGGCTTCAGGGTTCGAAGCTTTGTATATTATATATATAGCCCCATTCTACACCTTTGTATTGTACACCCAACCGATTCAATTGTGGTGAAGATAATGCAGCACGTAGTTTCAACCAAGATTTATTAAGAAACTCACCAAATGAAAATAGTAAGCTTGGTGTTCTGAGTTTAATTGAAAGTAATCAGAGCTATGAAACAACTGACTGAGTTTTTAGACGATTAAATCACCATACAATTTCGAATAGCTTTCATTACGAGTCCTATTTCAGTAAACCAAACCACTTGTAGTTAGATTTAAGAGAAAATAATTTTTTTCAAATATAAAGAAACGTCTACTTATAACATTTTTTTACAGATATATGCATTACATAATTGAATTTATAAACATTTCCAAAATTCTACAAATATTTACTGAAAGCTAACAAACGTACTTGATGCATAACAAGAAAATGCGCTAACACGTCCTGTGTCCAGAATGGAACAGGCTTAATTGCTTGCTTTTCTTGAATTGAAACTCTTAATGGGCAACCTTCACTATACATCCTGTAAATATAAACAAATGTATCAATACATTAACTCCTTAACTTCCCTGCTTTACCAATATGTGTGGTGACATTATAACACTTGTGGTACAGATTATGTTTCTGTGGTATTTGAATTTAACAAGTAGAAGTAAAACATTGACTCCAAGTCTATTAGCTCTTCATTTTCTACAACACGTTGTAAATAAATAATGGTTCAGCATGGGACAGAATGTCATTAGCTGGAGTTCCAGTTTGATCCAAACCAAATTGTAATGATTGTCAATTATCCTATTAGACTTTCATACATGTAATGTTGTGTATTAAAAATAAACGTACAAATGCAGCTTATAAATCGTATGATATTGTCCGAATACAGTATGTAAAGATGTAGCACAGTTAAAAGTTTTTATTATACTGTGACGATCGTTTGTTGGACATATTGTTGACCACATCAACATTAACTTTGCTAGGTATGCACTGGATTGTAAAGTGGTGACTAAAAACAAGCCATTGCATTTTGAATGAAGCGACCTTAATCTTCATACTATTTGGGATCCACCACATGATATATTTATTTCACGGACGTGGACGCGAATTATAATCAACTTGGAAAATAAGTGTACTGACAGCATTTTTTTCAAATGTCTTCTTACTTCTTCAAAGATATGTGTAGATGTTAATTATTAATTAACATATAGAGTTGATACTATATGATGATAGTACATGGCATTGTATTAAAGGACATTAGTAGAATTTACATTAAAAACACTAAATAGCCTACAAGTAATATTTTATTTTACTAATTGTATTCCTAGTTAAGGTTATTAGTCATGACTGAATTCCAAGTATTTGTATCAATGTGTAGAATTGTTTCCTTTGTAAACGATACGAATGTGAAAAAAATGAGAAAGATCAGCTTGGCTACATTTTCTCACAGAAACATTCAGTATTAAAAGCATTTAGAAAGATTTTTTTAAAAAATGTTAGATGACTAGTTTTAAAAAAAGTGAAATTAGTCGCGGCCCGTTAGGGTTCAACAACAGTGTTCGTGTACTTCATAGTAGAATAACCGTTTTTATTATTATTTCGTTCACACACAAACACGTAAACATAATACAAATATGACAAGACAGAGGTAAACATAGGCACAGGTAAATATATGTGACACAAGTAAACATTGACACAGATAAACATAGACACATGTAAACATAGACACATGTAAAAAATAAACACAGGTAAACATAGACACAGATAAACATAGACACTGGTACATATAGACACAAGTAAACATTGATACAGATAAACATAGACACAGGTAAACATTGAACAATAGATAAAAAAACATAGACGTAGGTAAATATAGACACATGTAATAATAGACACAGGTAAAAAAGACACATGTAAACATAGGCACAGGTAAACATAGGCACAGGTAAACATAGACACATGTAAACATAGACACATGTAAACATAGACACAGGTAAACATAGACACAGGTAAACATGCACATACAAATTGTCTTAGACAATTATAAGTCAATCAACATAAGTCCAGACCTAAGATATTTATTTCAACAATTCAATGCTTCAATAAGCAAAAATTAAGTTAAAAAAATTAAATTGATTCACACAGAGATAGTGGGAGATGGTATCAAATTGATTAATCGAATAGGCAACATTATAGTGGATAGGTATAGGGTATATTAAAAAACAATTCCAAATAAGAACAGACAACAACTTATGATATTGAAAAATATATTTAATGCACCAAATGAATAAAAAGCTATTTACCGTTTAAAACTAACTAACAGTTCATTCTGAACAATAACGATTCGGTGTTTATTACAGTGATTTTCTTATGCATTCATTTCTACAATCGAATCATTGGTGATTGAAAGATTCTAGACATTCAAAACACAAGATGAATGAATGTGTTACATACAAAACATACACATGGTACAAGTTACATACAAAACACAAGATATATGAATGTGTTACATACAAAAATAATAAGATATATAATGTAATATAACAACACAAGATATATGAATGTGCTACATACAAAACACAAGATATATGAATGTGTTACATACAAAACACAAGATGAATGAATGTTATATACAAAACACAAGATGAATGGAATGTATTTGTTACGTTATTTTCAAATATGTAACGTTATTATATCTATACTTTACAAGGCGTAGGATCGCCAAACATGTTACGTTAAAATCTTCTAATTAATAAACATATCAACGCTAAGGCTCGATATATGAACACAACAGATCTAAATTAAATTGCTTCTAAACATAGATGAATATATAAGTATATATAATGATAAGTCCTCTGACTAATGATGCAATCTACTTGGACAAATGTCACTAGAAGTTTGCAACTAACTCTTAGAATCTTAGAACTATCTACACTACTCTAACTAGACGGTTGCCAACTCCGTATGACTATCAGCACCTTACTAACTCAACTACTGCTATTCGCGTCTTTATAAGGTCGGGTCGAATACGTTGGTGCAACGTTTGGGGGGGAGAACGACGATGTCTGTCACCGAAACGTTTGGGGGGGGGGGGGGGGGGAAGAACGTCAGTGAAACGATTGGGGGGGAAGGCGACGTCGATGAAACGAATCAGTAGTCAAACATAGCTGCTGGAACCTTTGACCCTGTGGTGAATGGGGTTGGTGGGGAGAAGGGCAATTCTACACGTCACAGTGTTACATACAAAACACAAGATGAATGAATGTGTTACATACAAAACACAAGATATAATGTAGGCTATATTGTGACATATAACCTTCTTCCGTCGCTTGACGTCCATCTATCATCAAAGTCATCTACTGAAAATAAAAAAGACACTTTGTGTCCTTTAAGGTAGAGCTAATGTTAAATCTGTACAAAAGTGTCACATTTTTTTTCCTCTTGTAAATCTGATAATCAATAACCCTTCAGCCGACCGACAATTTAATCATGTCATCGATATCAATATCTGTTGAGCTTCATTTCCAGTCACAATTCTCAGCTTAAGATTTTGTTTATTAAAAAATACATTGTAAAAAAGAATCTAATAAAGCCAAGTATCTAACGCATTCAATCTATCAATCAATCAAACTATCCGTCTGTTTTTCTACGTGTCTGTCTACCTACTTGTAAACCTGTTCCTCTCTCTTTCTGTAAATGTACATAGCTTTCTTACACAATGTTGATATTTTTATAGTCCGTAGACAGGGTCGGACTAAGGCCGATTTGAACCATTTGCTCTTAATGGGGCCCCGAGCTAGGCAGGGGCCCCTCAAATTAAATTTAGTATTAATAGTTATAGTTGTTATTGTATAAATGTAGAAGAGTTTCCCAGCTATTGGTAAGGCTGGCCCTATCTATTGAGAACATTCATAGATTAATAAACTATTTCATGACTCAAAAAATTGTATATATATATATATATATATATATATATATATATAAATATATATATATATATATTAGGGTGTCCCAGAAATGCTCGAAAAATTATTTTTTTTTAATCTTTGGTGTCTCACCCCCTGAAATGTGTCTCTTGGGTACAATGAGTGAATTGATGAATTGTAGCTCATTTGAACAACATTTAGAGGTCCTCTCCAGGAGCTTTTAAAATTCCAGCATTAGGCCAACATAAAAATCCAGATCGAATCATGGCTCAAATAATTTGCAAGAATTTAGCATGCCATAGTTGAATAAAATCAAGTTTAAATATACATATATGGTTTATCTCTGTTGCTAAAACGATTAATCTAGAGTTGAAATTAGGTGTGATTCTTAATTAGAAAATGTAATAAATGCTAGAAAACATATAAAATACCTAATGTGCAAAAAATTTAAGCAATGTGCATATTTTTTAAATAGATTTGACTTTTTTAAACTAAGCATACTAAATTGTCAGTCATCATATCATCAGATTTGGTAAGTTGAAGCAGAAAGGGACAGAACGAACACCAGCATTAGAAAATCAACAATGATACTTGCATCCGCATTCAACGAAGCTGGTGTTCCGACATCTGACACAGTATTTTCCAAGAGCACAATGCATCGTCATTGCAAGCTTTGTCGTCAACAAGCTGCCGCATGTATAAAAAAGAAGACTATATTACCTCAAAATCAATTGTACATTGGGATGGTAAGCTATTGCCCGATGTTACCGGACATGTTACCAACAACGGCGATCGATTACCTGTCCTGCTCTCGTCACTTGTCGATGGCACTACAAAGCTTCTTGGTGTTCCCAAGTTAGCATCCGGGTCAGGATGGATAGCTGCTGATGCAGTATATGAACATATCAAATCCTGGAAGTGCGAATCTATGGGCATCGGCATAAGCTTCGACACTACGGCTTCCAATACTGGAAGACTCAATGGAGCTTGCACTCTGTTAGAAGTAGCCCTGGGACGTAATCTATTATGGATGGTATGCCGTCATCACATGTTTAAAGTACTCCTTTCCGATGCATTCAATGTTTGTCTTGGACCATCCACTGGACCAGAGATTTTGTTTTTTAAGAGGTTTCGTTATAAAATGGCCAGAATTAAACCACACACCCGAAGCCAGATCCGGCCCCTTTGATAATCGTGTCTGATTCGATTAAAGAATTTATTAAAGAGCAACTTGGAGGTCAGTCATTCATGTGATGATTATTTGGAATTTCTTCTGCTTGCTGCACAAATGGTTGGGTTGGAGGTACAAGGTATTCAAAGCGCTTTAATCGGTTTACCATATGTGTTTATCTTCAATCATGGATTTCAGCAGGGTCACCGCAGATGCACCTGTGAATGATATCTTGTTGGTGTCAAAGTTTAAGCAAATGGTGATGATGCTGTTCTTCGATCGACTTGATTAGAAAATGATGGTGCGTCACTCGTGGTATTTGAGTCCGGAACTGTTTGACGCTTGCGTTATTTTCAACCCTTTTTGTCGGACAAAGAAAAACTGGCCTTGTTCTTTAACAATGCAATCAGAACGTGGACCGGATCTCATAAAAACACTACTTCATTAAAAGTGTTGTTGATTGGTAGTGCTTCTACCACATTTTTTGAAACATCCAACGATTGATGCCAGTTAACTAGATTGTTCCTGATGTAGCAATGGTCGATATATCATCTTTTAAAGTTGCAGCAGATTTTGTAAAGAATCTGGCTTGTATCAATGACTCTGCAGAGCGAGGTGTAGCATTGATACAACATTTCAATGACAGTATCACCAAGGACGAAGAACAAAAACAATTTTTGCTCCAAGGTAAGTTGAAAAACATCGGAAAAATTTTGTAGGAGTGTAATTGTGAACAGCTGGCTAAAATTTAAATTTAAAGAAACTTTTAAATTCTTGTCTCCCCTACAGTACAAAGTACAAAATAAATAGTAGGAATGCTTATTTGCATTGCTTATTATTATTATTTTTCAAGCAGATTGACATTCTTTCAAGAATTAACTTGACAAAATGAATAAAACTTTGTTTTTCATAATTTTTTACTTATATTTCAAATTTAAAAATATAAACCATTCGAGATTTATATATTTTGTTTCATTTAATATTATAACCAATACTAATCAATTCGTACATTACTTAATATACCAGTTAAGCTGCATATAATGCAACATTAACGTAAGTATTAGATTTGACCGTGAATGATTTTACACCAAAATCTGGAACTTTAATCCTCTTGGGGAACCTCTAAACATTGTCCAAATGAGTTTGGGTGGAATTTTGCAAGGTTAACTACTGTTACCATAGAGACATATTCTGTGGGGTGAGACATTAACATTTCAAAACTTCATTTTTTTGGGATCACCCTAATAATATATATATATATATATATATATATATATATATATATATATATATATATATATATACATGTATTTATGGTGCTCAGTTTTGTTATTATTTCCATAAAATTGTGTGTACATCTTGAAAATAATGTACAATTAGCCCTTTAACGCCAACATTCAAACTACGTCATTGTTGTATATCTATAGGACTGGAGCCTGAGTGGTGCCGTACACAATGTCGACAATGCCAACTAAACCATTTATGATGGGGACTACGATCTTTAATGGTTTAAAGCTTTGATACTTTTATTTTTTTAAGTAAATTGATATTTTATTCTACGTCTGAGGCCTCAACTGATTCATGGCTGCCTCTGAATTGATGGAATATTTTTTTTTTACATTGTAGATGGAAGCTACTCAACGACTTATCTTATATATATTTGCATTTACTACATTATACATTACCATTATATCAATGGAAGTATTGCATTCTGTTGTTATTCAAAACGATAAGATTGTGCTTGAACAAAAGTAAAGGGAATGTTACAATTTAATTGGATATTTTTTTAGAAAATACAAAGCTCCACTATTGATAACATTTTCTTAGTTTATTCCTCAGTATGATATATTGTACCATACTACAGTGTGTATAACAGTAAATAAACCATCTGTTAAATGCAGTGCCTCTGCTTAACTGAAAGGCAATCACACACGTCTTCCCTTAAACACGTCATGTTGAACATGATAAAACATAAAATGAACTGTTGGAAAAGTGTCCTTTAAAATATTACGAATGATCCATCTTGACCCACTTAAACAACACGCTTACGATCCAGCCCTCCCGTCTCTGCCACCAAGGAGAAAAAGGGTTTCTTTTTTCGTCGCGTGTTGTCGACGTATTTCCGGAATTCCACAGTCTATAAAATAGTCCTGCGTCTTGCGTCTGAAGTTTTCGTGAATTTTATATATAGATTAGATAAAGTCTCTTAAAAAATGAGTTATAATATGAACGGACATGCACACAAGCGTTAAAGAAAGTAGTTAATTAAAAGTTTGTAAAAAATGGTACTATGTATCACTTTGTAAACATATTTTTATTTGATTTGTGTGGACATGTGGCTTATTGAATGTGGTCATTGAATGTGGTTTATTGACCGTAGCTTATTGGAATGTGCCTTATTGAAATTGGATCCA
>JAGDYQ010000258.1:749282-789995 GCA_021962125.1 Bulinus truncatus
ACATTTTTATTAGACAAAGTCCATTTAATTCATGAAAGGGGGGGGGGGAGTTGGGGAAGGGGTTCAGTAGAATATAATACGTTTTATTTGTTTGTTCTGTGGGGAAAAAAATCAGAGATCAGATGTGATGCTTTCACGAGAATGAGAGATGTGAATGGCTTAAAGTTGGCATGAGTGATCTAGGTGAGCTTAGTAGTAAAAAAATACGAAAACTGAAAAAAAAAAAACTCGAAAAAAATATGTCGTATCTTTTTGGAATTTTAAAGTTACCTCGTATTCTAAGGAGAGTGCCCCCTCCCGGACCGTCGACACCGTCCGTGGATCGAATCGGTACCGGGCCGCCAAAGAAACATTAAATTATGTCCATTGTATTTACGGTGGTGTATTTCTCTCGGGATTGTGCGACTTTCCATGGACGAGAGGGTTAACCGGGAGCTGAGTGGCAATGAGCGGGAAGTGGCATTGTAGATCAAAACAATCTAAAATTTGAATAATCAGCGTGCCACCCCTGTGGGCCGCGGTGAAATTAACAAACATGACTGGTCCGCACCGAGAAATAGATTGGGGACCACTGGTCTAAGGCGTAAAAATATTTGTGTTTTGTTCTCAAAGTGTTTGCATTACAAGGCGTTCGAGCATTGAAAGGGTGAGGGGGGGGGGGTGAGGGGTGAGGTGGGTTTCCCAGATCCGAACTTGGCGGACCTAACGCTAGTTAACCACTGCCTTTACTTTACCTGACAATGTCAGGTGTACGGCTTATGGTGGTCTATCCAGACAATGTCAGGTTTAATATTTTCTGTTGTGGTTCATCCAGACAATGTCAGGTTTACAGTTAAAGGTGGCTCATCACGACCCCATGTCAGGTTTACATGGTTGCGTGGTCTATCCAGACCCTACAATGTCAGATTTACAGTTTATTGTGGTTTATCCAGACCCTACAATGTCAGGTTTACAGTTTATTGTGGTCTATCTAGACCCTACAAAATTCCGTTACTAGACGCACGGGGGATACTAACCCAGCAACATCTGGTCAACCGTTTTTGACCCATCCCAAGGCCATCAGTTCTCATTGTTTCAACATGAACTCTCACGTAAAAAAAAATTTTCCATTCCTCAACGGAAACAGGCAAAAAAAACAACAAAATCATCTCGAATAAACCTGTCGTCTCTTTGTCCTCTTCACTCCAACTTGTTTATAAACTGAAACTGACCATGTCCATTGGCTTTAGTTGAGATCTCTCACTATATACAAATAAATTAGCTAATAATGACATTCTTTACAAGTCACAAGTTTACAAGTCACATGTTTACAAGTCACATGTTTACAAGCCATATTTTAAAATTACGTATTTCTAAGTCACATGTTTACAAGTCACATCTTTACAAGTCACATGTTTACAAGTCACGTGTTAATATTCACATCTTTACATGTCTACATGTCAAATCTTCCGTATCTATATCTTGCATGTTATATGTCACATATTTACATTCGAATCTGTTTATGTCACATCTATACATTCGCATTTTTACATCTTACATCTTTACATATAACATCTGTACATGTCTCAATTACAGAGGCTAAGACAGTTTTAAAGGTTTGGATGGGGGGGGGGGGGAAGGGTGGGGGGGTGATGGGAAGGAGACATGTTGTCACGTAAGTGTTGAGGATACTGTGTCCAATCAAACACAGTCAGTCAATCAACTGTTTCCAAATCAACACACACAGCGAGTCAATCCATAGTTTATCATTCAACACAGATGGTTGAACAGATGAGTGTGCTGAGCACAGTGAGCTGGGTCAGGATGAACTAGTAAAGGGACGAGCCAATCAAAATTAAGTTTAATCAGGAGTCTCGCCTGGGATGATAATCCAATTTCTTGCTACCCGAGACAGTCTTCAGTAACACGCTGGCAATCTTGAAATGAAGAAAGTAAATATAACAACAAAGAAGTGTATCATTGTAACAATGTTTCTCAACACTGTTGATACTGTTGCTGTAATGACCTACTTGCTACAAGAAGACACTAAACATCTAGTTTCTGTAATTACAAAAGAAACTAGGTTTATCTCAGGTGTTAGCATTCTTCCTCTGTTTCCTATTGTTTTGTTCTATAATATAAACTTGATCATTTCAATACACCCGTTCATATATATACACCAGTTCATACTATAGATACCCCACTTTATACAGATACATCAGTTCATATAAAGAAGATACACCCGGTCATGAAGATACATCAGCTTATATAAATAGTTAAGAAACAAAGATCATTAAAACAATTATAAGTTATCTCATATGGGCGTCGCTAGGAATTTTCAGGGGAGGCAAAAATTTTCGGGGGGGGGGGGGGCAAATAACAACTTTATGACATTTTTTAAAAAGTAATGGGGGGAACAAATGCTATGTATGACATTTTTTTCAAAAAATTTATGGGGAGGCGGCAAATGCTTTGCCCTTCCCCCCATGAATACGCCCAAGTTATCTCAACTCATAAACATTCTTTGTTTTTTTAGACTACACTAATAGTTGACTTTTTGGGGCACACACTATTTGTTTAATAAATAAATTTAGCGATGAGTCATCCAGAGACAAGGTTAAAAAATGTACACAATACTCTCAAAAACTAAAGAGAGACGATCGCAGTGTTATTCTTTCCCCGTCAACCAGTTATTTGATTATAATCTCTAGACCAGCTATCAAGATCTCAGAACATTAGCAGCAGCACCACGTGACTTAAGTCCTCATTAGTAAAACAGAATACAAAGTATGTAACATTTAATTATAATGTAACACAGCAGAGAACGCACACACGCACGCACACACTAAAAATAAAACCTAAAGGAATAATCTAATTATATAATCAATTATTGGAGTAAATGGGTGAGGGGGAGGGGTTGTGGTTTGAGATGGGTGGAGCTGGTGACGTTTTTAGTACTTTTTTTCACAACGATGTTTTGCCAGAATACAATGTCTCCCTTCAAAGTTTCCTGCCGCCCTCCCCCTCCCTAAAAAAAATAAAATAAAAATGGCTCCCACCATAGTCTCCCCTTCCCCTTCACTGCATTTCACCCAGAACGAGATTTTGTTTTTTGTTTTTGTTTTTTGTTTTTTGTTTTTTCTAAAGTTATCCCCTTCCCCACCTCACAAACCCCTAATGCCTGATTTCGTTACTTATCGATTTCTTGCTGACCATCCATTTACATGTTGGGCCAACACAACAAGCCACTCACCAAATAAACATAACAATGTGTCCTTTTTTTACGAGGGTGGAGGAAGGTAAGCAAGAGGGATTGGAGTGCCCACGGGGGGCGGACCAGGGGCTGGACAGGGGCGGGGGGAGGTTATGGCTCCACTGACTGAAATAATTTTCCAGGCTGTTTTCTTAAACTTCGTGGGAATCTATTAGGGTGGGAGAAGGAAAGATAGGCGGTTATGAGGATTGGGTTGGGGTGGGGGACGGGGCTGGTATTGGAACTAGGATGTAGTAGGATACGGGGAGGGGGTGGTATTGGGTGAATAGGAATCAATTTATATCGATACCGCATGAATGAAACGTCGACTTTTAAACGGAGCAACGATACTTCCAACTTCCGGCCGACCGTCCTGTAACTGTTACTTTGATAAATTGTTTTGTGTTTGAATTGCAGTCGAGAATAGGGTGGGGGGACGGAAAAGGAGGGGGAATGGGGGGCACACTATTGGCAGTTGTCGTAACAAAATGGTTGAGTGTTAAAGGTAATCGCTAAACGTGCACTGCATCATTGTTACTCCGTTACTGATTGCTACTGTGTTCAAACGGTATGCAGAAAAAGTACATAGGTCAGAGTGCTTAACCTTGCTGGTCCCTGTATATGACTAAATATTGATCATCACTGATTCGTATATATATATATATATATATATATATATATATATATATATATATATATATATATATATACACATACATATTCAACATTTTATATGATTTAAGTTCATTAGTGAAAATTGGACCAGATTTTGTTACAATTAGCTGTTTTTGCAGTTATTTGTGAAAATCAAATTCATAATTTACCATGATCTACTATTAAGTCGATGTAATTACGCACACCAGGTATCGGTATCATTACAAAGTCAATGAACGAACATTGAAATAAAAAAAGGTAGGCTTACAGTATTCCAATCATCGTCATTAGGTTAAATACAACAAAAGTTTAATTTTGAGCAGAAAAATATAAAAAAAAGATTACTGAATGTAATGTGAAATGATGGAATGAAGCTGGAAAATCAATCTGGTTAGACTTTTTCCAACTGTCCGACGTTGAAGTAATGTATTGAAATGTAAAATCAATAGGTTTGTTTAAACTATTCTCTCATTAAAAAGATTCACTTCTGATACTGATTGCGAGGTTTTTTAAAGAAAACAAATACATACATCAACTCATCAACAAATACATTCATCAACTCATCAACTAATACATTCATCAACTCATCAACTAATACATTCATCAACTCATCAACAAACACATTCATCAACTCATCAACTAATACATTCATCAACTCATCAACAAATACATTCATCAACTCATCAACAAATACATTCATCAATTCATCAACAAAAACATTCATCAACTCATCAACTAATACAATTCATCAACTCATCAACTAATACAGTCATCAACTCATCAACAAATACATTCATCTTTCATCAACTATACATTCATCAATTCATCAACTAATACATTCATTAACTTATCAACAAATATATTCATCAACTCATCAACAAATACATTCATCAACTCATCAACAAATATATTCATCAACTCATCAACAAATACATTCATCAACTCATCAACTAATACAATTTCATCAATTCATCAACAAATACATTCATCAACTCTGTTCTGTACACACATGAAATAAAATCCACATTCCTGATGGTCAATTAACAAATAGTGTTGGGGTTTTCTATCATTTATTATTAGCTCAGTGTTTTATCAAATATGTTTTCTATGGATTAGCTCTGGTCGATACTGACCTCTGGTCACTCTCTGGCGACTATGAAGTTCATTTCAAAGTTCATTTTACGGAGAGAGAGCCCTTCTCACAGTGTGGCCTGTCCCAAGCCATGCAACCTTCTGCAGTTTACTACGTTTAACAGAAGTTGTTATTTTTCAATGGTGCTGTCTAGATCTTTTGTTCGCATCAAGATCTACCATAATAACAACTGGCACTACTATAACAACTGGCACTACCATAACAACAGGCACTACCATAACAACTGGCATTTACAACACTTAACAACTGGCACTACCATAACATCGGCAGTAATGTGCAGATTTACATCATTCCCCTACACTCCCATCCTCCACCGCCAACATATTTAGTCTTTCAGAGTTTCTCAGTAAATGGCATGCTTTATTGAACCCTCCAGTTCATTCTGATGCCTAACACCCGTGGATCACCAACAAACAAAGTCACAGGTAGAAGCCGGAATTTGAACCCACAGCCTCCACAACGCCGACCCAGCTTAAAGCCTCCCCTAACACCGAGTCGCCAATTTCCCGCTTATTTCAGCTTCTCCGATGATCGAAGTCACCCCCACCTCTATCCCTCGGGTCTGCCGCCCAGCCTCTCTTTCCCCGACCAGCTTCAACCGACAATCCATGTCCACGGACTCGGCACATCGTGAAGAATGAAGAGATCAATAACTCCCCCATTGCCGTGCCAACTGCCAGTGACAGATCTGTTGGATAGCAGTGTTAAAGACACCCCCAGCACTACTACCGCTAAATTCGTCAACAGGGCAGGGGGGGAAAGGGGTGACAACGTCATCGCTCTGTACTGACTCTGTCACGTTGACCGCGTTAGTCGTAGTTAAAGAATGACCGAGACCAGCGGGGAGTAGAGGAATGGGGGGAGGACACAATACCCTTGTGGTCAGCATCTCCATCTTGCTTAAAGAGAGAGAGAGAGGGAGGAGCAGGATGGAAGATGGGGCAGTGACCAGGAGTGACCAAACATGCACGTGCGGTTACACGAAAGATGTTTAAGTCCTTAATGTCCGTGTTTTTGTGAGACCAGGGACGTGCTCTGACGTGCGATGATGTACATGTGAGTCACGTGGTGGTGGGGGGGGCGTGGAGGGTGAGGTCTCACATCTGAAAGAAATAGGGAAAAGTAAACAATGACAGAACTAGATAGAATAGTCAATGGAAATAGGTATTTAGAAGCAAGGAAAAATGTATAAAAAGAGAATTAAGAAAATATATAAAAACACAGAACTGGTCTAAACAGATCATCACTTTAAACAATGACATATACAAAATACGTTAATATATTTAAATTATTAACATCAATGTTTAGAGTTTAAACTATCAACTATCATACCCAAACACTCATTCATTACAAGTTGAGAGTGCAACAGTCAAAAGGTCATTGGGTTAGATGGTTAGATCAAAATAAGTTTGATCTAAGAGGCGAGAGCAATGAAAGTAATTTCCAACCCAGGAGTTGGCAGATTGTATGAAATAGACTTAATCTTTGTTTTTTCAGATTTTTTTTCTTCGTAAAATATGAGTAGTGATGAATCTCACACAAAAACTACACATAATAAACACACGATACACAAGCACAACACAGTAACATATTAACACAACTACACACTAACACAACAAAAACACAACACTTACCTAACACATTAATACAGCAACAAATAACATATAAACACAACAATACTAACATATAAACACAATAACACTAGTATAAACACATCAACACTAAGATAAAAACACAAAAATATAACATATAAACACATAAACACTAACTTATAAACAATGAACAAAAACTAGACACTAGATAAAACATAAGCATAACATAGTTTAGCCATTATAAATGTGAACAAGCTTCTCTGCAGCAGTTGCGTACACAGTTCCTCTACAGCATTGGTGCACAAGTTCCTCTACAGCAGTGGCGCACAAGTTCCTCTGCAGCAGTGGTACAAGTTCTCTGCCGCAGTGGATTGCACAAGTTCCTCTGCAGCAGTGGCGCACAAGTTCCTCTACAGCAGCGGTGCACATGTTCACTCCAGACAGCGGCACCAAACGTTCTGTACTATTACAGACAACCACCTGACTGATTTTATCTCTAAATTTGATGAAACGTACAAAATGTTTTATTTTTATTTTTTCCACAGCCTCCATTCACCCCACCCAAGGGCAGCAAACGCACGTAATGCCGCAGATTGTGCACCCCCCTGCTCTAGGGAGATTGACAATGATCAATTAATAAATCATCACCTGTAAAGAGACGATGTTTACATCTGTCTGGCTTGGTTTTTGTTAACGACATTGCCCGGCTGTTCTCTGCCATGTGCACACCGTAAAACACAACGATAGCTGAGTACGACAGCAAGATTCACATTCTTCTGTCTGTTTACCTTAGTGCAGCTGCCATATTGAATACGTTTTTTTTATTATTTCATTCATTTTTTTTTTTTTCAGAAAATCTTGCCAGATTAATTCTGGTGCGGTTCTTTAAAGTACAATATAGTCAGGTACAAAATTGTACAGTACAGTGTAGTAAAGTATGTGGTGTAGCATTGTAACAGTACAGTATAGTAATGTGTGTAGTGTAACATTGTACACTACGGTACACTATGATGTAGTATATTGTGTTGTGGTGTAACATTGTACTATACAGTACAGTAAAGTAAAGTGTGTGGTGTAACATTGTACAGTACAGTATAGTGTCTAGTGTAACATTGTACAGTACAGTACAGTATAGTGTAGTATATTGTGGTGTGGTGAAGTTGTGTTTTTACAGTAGTTCTCAGACTTCGCCACTCATTTAGATAACATTAATTCTGGTTCAGCGACCCAACATTAAAAATATTGTTTTTCTCGAACCTATTATCACAGAAAGAAAAAACTACTACAGATGAAGGGAACAGTAGCGTCATTAATTGTATCAAATTGATTTCATCTTTTAAACTGTACATATACAAACGTTTAGTTTTGTAACATAGAGAGAAAATAGAGTTGTATCCTTGAAGAGAAATAGAACTGTAACATAGGGAGAAATAGAATTGTAATTTTAGTACATATAAATACATTCTCGATCTTTTTAACACCAAATTAAATTTTGCGACGAACCCACTCGACCTTCGTCTCGCGACCGTCAGTGGATCTCGATCCACACTCTGAAAAACACCGTTCCATCTGTATATGTAAGGAATTACCAGAATGAAATTTCCATCATTTACACCATGTGAACGGATACATTTTATGCTGGTCAAAACATTTTGTAAACACACCGTCAACCAACTACTGACGCTGACCAGCTTGTGAAGACAGTTTAATTATGACTTTGTTTCATTGTATGTTATTTATTATTGAACCGAAGAAACTTAGAGTTGTTGCAGACGACATGTATGACTTTTGTGTCAGGTGAAAGGTGGAGGTTTTCATTTGCAACGTTCATAACCTGGATTTGTAGAAACTTGAACTTACCGAATTTAATAGAAACTAGGCAGCGTTTGGACTAGCACCGAGGTTCCACTTCTAAAGGCCCTATTCAAGAGCTATTTATATCAAATTGTGGGTCAAGATGACCCGACTAACGGACCTAAAATATTTGTAGGTCTCTACCAGAGATGAGCGGACAGCGGACGCGAGATCCGCAGACTTTTCCGAATCCGCGGACTGACAGCGGACGCTTCGTACGGTTAAGTTGCGGACTCGCGGACTGACGCGGATCTTCTTTAGCGTTACCATAAACAATTTCATAGTCATTTAAACAGCTGAATTTCAGCAATGCGGACGCGCGGACTGACTGCAAACCAATGTTGTAAGATTCTGCAGACGCGGACGTGGATCATTGATAGAAATCCATGGACGGACGCGGACGCTAAATTTCAAGATCCACACCTCTGGTCTCTACCTAGTGCCCCAAGATATGTGAACAGCGAGTAGCATTTGTAAATTATCTGTAACATTGTACATCAATGTACAGCAATGATAAATAATATAGATAGCATATTGAACTTAGACTATCATAGTGGGGCATACTGCACCATCAATCATACTGAAAACACCCATATCAGAGTGAACATACCGCACTTTCATACTTATCACAATATACTTATAGAAACTAACACCAACAACAATAATTGAGTTATTAAAAACAATGTATTCCTTTCTTGAACTACAACAACCGTTTCTACATCACACCTTTTTCTACTTCCGTTCAACATGAACATCCATTTGGAGCACTGTCATAGGGAATACCCTGTGACAATACTGAACGAAACATTATTATAATGTACAGAAACTATCATAGTGAACAATGTGAACTTAGATTAACATTCAGCAGTGTTAGTTACATTCAGCAGTGTTTGCTACATTCAGCAGTGTTTGCTACATTTAGCAGTGTTCGCTACATCCAACAGTGTTTGCTACATTCAGCAGTGTTTGCTACATCCAACAGTGTTTGCGACATCCAAGAGTGTTCGCTACATTCAGCAGTGTGCTACATCCAACAGTGTTTGCGCTACATCCAACAGTGTTTGCTACATCCAACAGAGTTTGCTACCATCAACAGTGTTTGCTACATCCAACAGAGTTTGCTACATCCAACAGTGTTTGCTACATCCAACAGAGTTTGCTACATCCAACAGTGTTTACTACCTCCAACAGTGCTACATCCAACAGTTCTCGCTACCTAAAGACTGAAGAGTGCAGTGCATGCAAGTTTTCATACAAAGAATCCACCAAATATTTAAATCTCTCTCCGATCACTTTTGAATGCACACACCTCCACCCCCCAACCCCCAGTCCCTAATTCCAGACTACCGAAGTTATTCCGTCTCAATCTCACCCAACAATCTACCACAGTTTCCCCCCCCACACCCCTCCCACCCTAACCCCACCCCTAGTCCCCTCGTATTTCAACTTGCAATCCGTCCACGATAGAGAGAAAAACTGGTTAAAACAAAAAAAAGGAAAATAAAAAGAAAAAATTCTCCTCCCCCCCCACCCCTTCCCCTATCTACCCTGGTGAATCGTGCGCGTGAAGAAGAAGAAAAAAAACTCGCGCGTATTGCAGAGAAGAAGCGGGAGCTGACGAGCCGCGGTTGAGGCGCACAGCGCGACTACGTGCTCACTGCTAAAACCCGCCAACAACCCTCCCCCCCGCCCCCTTTTCCCTTTCCCTGTAGGGATTTTTTTGGTGAGGATTCACACAGGTGTCTCCCTGTGAGTTCAGGTGTCTCTCTCTCTCTATCTGTGTCTCTGACACCAGGTAAAGTTTGATGGACATCTTGCAGTGAGTGACAGCTTGCGTTAACTCCGACACCTACCGTCACATGATTTCTGGGAATTCTACGTAGAGATAAATGTAATAGAATTTGTTCTGTTTGCGTGACGCATTGGATTTGTTCTGTTCAATTTTCACAAGTGTTTGTCAGTGACACGAATATAAGCGAATACATCGAGGATTTTAATATTTTTTTCCCAAAACATGGATGTTTTAACACCTAGATGCTTATTAATTATTAAATTGTATGAAAACATATTTTTCAACTGTAAATTTCTTTCGCGCCGTAAATATTTAAATTGAATAATACATTTCAGAAATATAACATTAAAAATTTAAGGTTTAGTTTTTTTTGTTTTTTTCGAATATAGATTTATTTTTATGTTTTCTGTGTCTATATAACTTGACACATTCGGGCATTCGGATAAACTTATTTTTATTGGTCAACGTGAACTGAAGGAAACATTCTGATTGGATGCCGAGAATCTCAGGTTTCATTATCAGTGAAAACCTTTTGGAACCAAACTCTTTGTGCCTGAAGTCTAAACCTATCACTTAGTGGAGTAAATCTTGGTTTCATTTTCTACCTGCCAGGTAATCTTATAAATACAGTTAATACATGTTTTTATGTATCATTATTTTCCAGTAAAAATATATATGTATGATAAAACACGCTAAAAAGAAGTTGAACTAAAATAACAGATTTACTTTTACCTGAGCCGTTGATTTTGAACTGGAGTGATAGAACTTTTTTTTTATAAGTTTGTTTACAAAACATTCTAAAGAACCTTCTGTTCATTGTGACGAATGTTTATGTTCAGCATCGTAAGTTTAGGTAAACATTGTTTTTTTTTTTTTACATTGCACTGAGGTGTATATTTAAGCTAATACCGGCTGTACTCTAATACCGGCTGTACTCTGTGCACGTTAAGATGTGTGTGTTTTTATTTCATAGATGCTGAAAACTTTTAACATGAAAGGTAGCTTGTAGTATATCACTACTTTCAGTTTCATTTATTTTGTGTGTTACTGAATATCCAGAGTCTAAGGCGGAGGTGGGGGGGGGGGGTCCTTTGAAAGAAAAACATCTCTGACAACTGGGGCTTACTCCCAATCAAAATGCCGAGCAGCACAAATAAAATATTTAATTCTAAGACTTTGAAATCGACGGGTTCCGTGAAGCATGGGGGGGCCTTTAAGTGTAGTGCTGCCTCACCCGGCAAGCAGCCGCGGGCATTTCGACTTTGTAAACATTTCTGACACTGTGACGTTTGTGCCATGATGGTGGTCTATCGACGCCATGACATATTGACATAGTTGGTATTAGAAAGGAACTCATCATATGTTGACAATAAATCACATTCTGTTGTAGCATGAACGAGCGTACGAGGGAAATAAACATTGTTTAGTTAGAGCACTAGTAAGGTGTCTGGATAAAATAAGCATTGTTTAGTTAGAGTACTGGTACTGTGTCTGAGGTGAAATAGACATTGTTTAGTTAGAGTACTGGTACTGTGTCTGGATGAAAGTAGACATTGTTTGGAGTTAGAGCACTGGTACTGTGTCTGGATGAAATAAGCATTGTTAGTTAGAGCACTGGGACGGCTGTGTCTGGATGAAACAGACATTGTTTAGTTAGAGTACTGGTACGGTGTCTGGATGAAGCTTCAGACATTGTTTGGATAGAGTACTGGTACGGTGTCTGGATGAACTATCTTACGTATGCATTTGCTTTTTTTTGGATTCAAAACTTGTTTAATTAAACTGAAATAGACAATGATGTATAGTGCTTGATTCATGCACAAACTGTTCAACTTCATCTTCCTATATCTGAGGGTCTCAACAGTAACTCCCCCGCGGACACTATTGTTGGGCAATCTTCAGTAGAGCTGAGCCCAAAGGCATCTTGCCTCATTTTATTTCATTTTCGACTGTTCTTCTCCATGTTTGCCAACTTCCCCGTTTTCTCTTTTGCCTTGTGACTTCCACTCTAAGTTTTCTAACAACATTGACAGATGATATTCTAAGAGAATGACCTATTCCATTTGAATTTCCTTTTTTATGATTTATCTGCTAATACGTAATTGTAAAATGTAATCTCCACAATGCAATGCTGAGAATCATTTCAAACCGCCGGACGTTCATGATTAAGACTCAGACATATTTTAACAAATAACTGTAGTCTGTCCGTAATTTGGTTCGTCACTCTCCATGTTTCATAAACACACGTGTACACAAAAGTCACAATAGAACGCACTCTATGTCATACACATACTACAATGGAACTCAAACAATGGTGCAATCGTACGCTATACAAACACATTTTCGAAAAAATGATTCAAACATTTCGAGGGATTAATGACCTTCACCCTGGGTGACCTATCCTTAAAGGGAAAGAAATATCGCCAGTTTTACAGAACATCCGTATTTTATTAAGTTCTTTGATTTCAGGTGAAAATAATTTGTAGCGTTAGGAGGCTGAGTATTTCTTGGTAAGATGAAATATGAGCCTGGGAAAGGTAGAGAAGGTGTGGAAGAAGGAGAGAGTGTGGAGAGAGGGGAGGAGAGTGTGGAAGAGGGAAGAGGGTGGAAGAAGGAGGAGAAGTTGCGGTGAAATTATAAAATTTAATGCAGAGGGATTGATATGAAATTGCCCCGCCAATGTAAGAAAATAAATGGCGGAAAAGAAAATCGTGGAGATTTTTACATTCACCGGAGTAGTTTCTCCTTGTGAAGAGTAATTTTTCATTAGTAGATTACTTTCAGAGTAAATTAATGTGTGTAATAGTTATACTGGCTTACTATGTGTTCCCGAGTTTAGCAATATATTTTGTTTATATAGGTCACTTTTTCATACATAATTAACTTCATGAATTGTTCCTAAAAAATGGGGGGGGGGAATACCCGTTGACATCACGTGATACTGGATGACGTAAACCAGACTCTGATTGAAAAAGAAACCAATAGAATATGAACTAAATAAATAGTCTAGCCCAGGGACGGCAACCTACGGCTCGCGAGCCGCATGCGGCTCTTTCGATGTCAACTTGCAACTCTTGCGATGTCAAATTGCGATCTTCCAGTTCAATGCGTAAATAATTACAATGATATTATTTTATTTACCTATTCTAAATTAAATGCCATAATATGGAAAGAACAATTGGAGTGGCTGTTTAAAAACTGAGAAAATTGTAAATTATAACTCTTGGCACTTCCATCTCAAAATGTTGCCGACCCCTGGTTTAGCCCGTCCGGGGGCACTCGACATCATGCCACCTTGACTGAAATATGTGCCGCCCTTGACTGAAATATGTGCCGCCCTTGATTGACTGAAATAGATGCCGCCCTTGAGTAAAATAGATGTCGCCCTTGACTGAAATATGTGCCGCTCTTGACTGAAATATGTGCCGCCCTTGATTGACTGAAATAGATGCCGCCCTTGTGTAAAATATATGCCGCCCTTGACTGAAATATGTGCCGCTCTTAACTGAAATATGTACCGCCCTTGATTGACTGAAATAGATGCCGCCCTTGACTGAAATAGATGTCGCCCTTGACTGAAATATTTGCCGCCATTAAATGAAATCGATGCCCCCCTTGACAGAAATAGATGTCGCCTATGGTTGGAATAATTGCTCCCAGATAGACAATAGTAGTTCTATCATGTAGGTCTTCTAATTAGCTGGTCTGCTGTAGTCTGTATTAAGTGTGACCTCAAGTAACAGCTCACGGTCATCTTCCAAAATGGTCCAGTGAATTAAAAGGTCTCACAAACCGGATGTAATAAGATATTTAACAGATTTAAATTTGACCAACAGATCAACTGTGCTGCCTAGATAGATAATCTGAGCTATCTGAACTTGAATCTAAGACTGGAACAGGCCGCAGCAACATATGAGACGAGACTGATGAAACCAGACAGGAAAGATGGACTAGAATTTAGACCAGGCGTGGTGGACTAATTGAACTGGACAGGCAAGATCGACTAGATGGACGACGAAAACTTCATTTGGTCTGTCCACTATCTATCGTCAACCCAGATGCGACAGACACAACGGAGTGGGACTTGTACACAAACACAGATAACGTGTTACTACGAGACACGCACGCACACAAATACAATGTGATACTCTGAAACGAGACACACGCACACAAATACAATGTGATACTCTGAAACGAGACACACACGCACACAAATACAATGTGATACTCCGAAACGAGACACACACGCACACAAATACAATGTGATACTCTGAAACGAGACACACAGGCACAAAAATACAATGTGTTACCCCTGAAACGAGACACACACGCACACAAATACAACGTGTTACTCTGAAACGAGACACATAAGCACACAAATACAATGTGTTACCCCTGAAACGAGACACACACGCACACAAATACAATGTGTTACCCCTGAAACGAGACACACACGCACACAAATACAATGTGATACTCTGAAACGAGACAGACAAGCACACAAATACAATGTGTTACTCTGAAACGAGACACACACGCACACAATGTGTTACCCCTGAAACGAGACACCATCAAATACAACGTGTTACTCTGAAACGAACCACACACGCACACAATGAGTTACCCCGAAACGAGACACCATCAAATTCAACGTGTTACTCTGAAACGAGACACACACGCACACAATGTGTTACCCCTGAAACGAGACACGCAGCACACAAATACAATGTGTTACCCCTGAAACGAGATACGCAAACACACAAAAAACATAGAGTTACCCCTGAAACGAGACACACACGCACACAAATACACTGTGTTACTTTGAAACTAAAATAAATAAAAACTGTAACTTTGAAATGTGACGATTCCCCCTACCGTAATGTTCTAGCCACATAGTTGTAACATCACTTAACTCTCGGCCAGCTAATGTTATACACGAACATGCCATCCCCCCACCCCCCCAACTACGCACCACGGTACACCCCGCCCCCCCCCCCCCCCAGGTCGAATAAGGTTGCCTTTTCATTATTCACACTTTTTTTTTTTACGTTTAAATAACACATATGCATACAAACATAATGTGCTTCGCTGACACTTGACAATTTACAAAAATACCCACTCATTGATATATTCATTATCAGCACCATGAAAATAAACTTTGGTTCGATTTATACAACCACATATATTTACAAAAAATATACCCCGACCTGCTCTCTTTTCCTGCTCCCCTGCTCCCCCGTTTCATTCCGCTCCACCAGTTCAAGTAATATACAAGACAAGGCTGCTTGCAAGGCTGAATTTGTCAATACAGTTTGCTGCTGAAAACAGAATGTTCACTTGTGTTTCCGACAAAATGTCAGCCATGACAGTAATGTATTTACCTCCCCTTATTATATTTTTTTTTCCCTTTTTTTTTTACTTCCCTTTAACCCCCCCCCCCTTCCACGCCCCGTCATAATCAATGCTGAGACACAAGGCTCGGGTGATTACTTGGCAGTTCTCATTCCCTGATTCGAAACAAGGTTTTTTTTTTCTTTTATAAATATATTATTTTGAACAACACCATTATCTCCCTTTTATAACGTACGGAATTTAGAAATAAAATTGTCGGGCGCGTAGATAGATTGTAGCGTAGTACCACAAAAGGCTATACAATGACGTCTGTAAACTGAGTGAAGTTAATTTAAAGTAGTATAACATATACCTACAGAATGACACCTGTATGCTGTGTTCCTCTGGTGGTTTTATGAAACTGAAGTTGGGTACACTGATGTGACCCGTGATGACCTCCAGTAACCAGTGCCGGCTTACGGGATAATGGTACCGGTGACATTTGGAAACGCAACGTATTATTTTGCAAAACGGAAGAGCCAAGAGACAAGTTACTACTCACTTGTGATGCAGGCCTGAACGAAGAGGTGGAGTGGGGGAAGCAGGATCGGGTAGGAATAAGGAAGAGCTCGAACCAATTAGTTCACCGGAAAATAATTCTCCACACAGCATTTAGATGTTGTGGGAAAGAAACAGAGAGAATGAGAGAGAGAGAGAGAGAGAGAGAAAGAGAAAGGGAGGGAGAGAGACTGTGAAAACGAAATACACGTACGTAAATAGATAGAGCAAGAAAGATATTTAGATAAAAACAGACAGACAGGCAGACAGACAGACAGACAGATGAATGAGATAGATAGATAGATAGACAGATGAACAGGGACAGACAGAAAGACAGATAGATAGATAGATAGATAGATATAGATAGATAGATGAATTGATCATAGATAGATAGATATTTAGATAGATAGATAGATAGACAGACAGACAGACAGACAGACAGACAGACAGACAGACAGATAGATAGATAGATAGATAGATAGATAGATAGATAGATAGATAGATAGATAGATAGAGATAGATAGATAGATTGATATAGATAGATAGATATTTAGATAGATAGACAGACAGACAGACAGACAGACAGATAGATAGATAGATAGATAGATAGATAGATAGATAGATGATAGATAGATAGATAGATAGATAGATAGATAGATAAAATATAGATGGATAGATATATAGATAGATAGATAGATAGATAGATAGATAGATAGATAGATAGATAGATAGATAGATAGATAGATAGATAGATAGATAGATAGATAGATAGACAGATGGTTATTGAATATGTTAAACTATCACCAACAACACATTTCCTGTGAATCAAAGTTTTTCGCCTGTCAATGAAGGTAATGAAGCGAAATAATTTTCTTAACATTTCAACTAAGTAAAATGTCAAACATGTCTAAATGACCTTGTCTGTTTGCTGCATACATCACGGCACATTCAAGACCAGGCAGATTTATACCTAGTAATTAAATATATCAGGCAAAAAAAAAAAACTTAAACATTTTCTCCCCGCTATCTTCATTTTTTTTTCACCACATGATTGATTCAATAAACACGTGTTAACAGATTTAACTAACCCAATTCTTGTCAATGTTTAGTAGACACAAGCTAATGTCATGTTTCTAAACTCCAGTATAGGAAGAGCGGCGGGGGGGGGGGGGAGGGGCCGTCAAATAAATGTTTTTTGTTTAATCTATACATTTTTTGCACAGCTTTTCAAGCTATACACGCTAAGCTATACACGCTAAACTATACACGCTAAGCTATACACACTACGTTATATGCGCTAAGATATACATGATAAGCTATACACACAATGATTGAAATAATGTCTGAAAACAATGTCTTTTTATTTCAAATTTTATTTTCAATACTGAAAATGTGTTTACAACAATAAAATTTAGTTTGTTAGACTGAGAATCGACTATATTATCCAATAAATTTTGAAAAATATGTTTACACTAGCTGCACCCTGCAAAACCTTTGCATTGAGTTATATCCCCTTAGGTTTGATCGATAGGCTAGGTTGATTTTGGTTTCGGGCAGATCCGATTTTTTCATGATTATATTTTAAACTGGAATACTGTTGTATTCATTCTTTACTTTCGATTTAACACAGAGCCCAAATCGCTTATATATATCTCTATACTTATAAGACGCATTTTTTGTCTGTCTGTCTGTCTGTCTGCCTGTCTGTCTGTCTGTCTATCTGTTCCCTTATAACTCAAGATCCAGAAAAACAGATAACGTGAAAATTGTTACACATACACATAATTACATGGGGAAGGTTATAGGACAGGTTTCGTTTCATCTTGATGGGTAGTTTAATTGTAATTAATTTTTTTTTATTTTAGTATTTTACTATATTAAAGTAATCTCGACGGCGCCATAAATAAAATTCCTCTGTGACGTCATTTCCTTATGATCGAATAGAACTTGCGCGCTGGTGCTGTATTGTGCCTTTGTGATGCAAAGAATTGTTGATGTTTTTTCATGCTCTCTGATTTGTACAGTTTGAGGAAGGTAAAGGAATGAAGAAGGATTTTAGAAGAAGTGTGAAGCCATAATAATAAGTATTTATATATATATATATATATATATATATATATAGAGAGAGAGAGAGAGAGAGAGAGAGATAGAGAGTGAGGGAGGGAGGGAGGGAGGGAGAGATAAAGAGAGAGAGAGGGAGAGGGGGCAGGGGGGAAAGAGAGGAAAGGAGGGTAGGAGGGAGGGAGGGGAAAGAGGGAGGGAGGGGGATGGACAGGGGGAGAGTAGGAGGGGAGAGGGGGAGATGGGAGAGGGAGAGAGAAAAGGAGGGAAGGAAAGAGAAAGGAAGGGAGGGAGTGAGGGGGTAGGGAGGGAGAGAGGGGGTAGGGAGGGGGAGAGAGGGGTTAGGGAGGGAGAGAGGGGGAGGGAAGGAGAGAGAGAGGGAGAGAGAGGATGGGAGAAATGGGAGGAAGAGATAAAGAGAGAGGGGGCAGGGAGGGAGAGAGGGGAAGGAGGAAGGGGGAGAGAAGGAGGGAGGGGGGATGGATAGGTGGGAGAGAAGGAGGGGGAGAGGGGAGATGGCAGAGGGAGGGTGGGA
This sequence comes from Bulinus truncatus, assembly GCA_021962125.1. Lineage (NCBI taxonomy): Eukaryota > Metazoa > Mollusca > Gastropoda > Planorbidae > Bulinus > Bulinus truncatus. The sequence continues at coordinate 768,045 of JAGDYQ010000258.1, forward strand.
GGGAGAGAAATGGGAGAGAGAGGGAGGGAGAGGGAGGGAGAAGGAGGGAGGGGGAAAGGGAGGGAGGGAGAGGGAGGGAGGGAGAGAGGAAGGGAGAGAGGGGGTAGGGAGAAAACAGAAGGTAAACAGAAAACCTTATTTTAAACCCGGGCAAAGCCGGGTACTTGCAACTAGTATATATATATATTATTAAAGAAACTTCAATAGGACTAAATAACAAAAACAACAACATCATAATTGTTCGCTATATCCAGAAATGCATTTATAATATAAATCAACTTAGAACAATAAATTGATATTTAGTAAAAAAAATAAAAAAGGCTTTATTAACCTAAATTACTTAAACCATTGCTATTTAAAAACAACCCAAATAAAGTATTTTAATAATCGAAGCATTGCCCTTTTTTTTAAATTTATGTTTTGTAATTACAATATTATTGAAACCAGTGATTTTATTTTATTTTTTTAAATTAACACATAAATAAAATTTTTTAGATTAATTTAACATTTTGTTTATATTAAACACACGTTTATTATTTCAATGTTTATTGACCCGTTAGTTTTTATATTAAACTCATTTTTTAGTAACTGATATTGATTGAATTCAAGTTAATAAAGTCGTATTTATTTTTAAAAATCATATTTATTGAGCTCTTATCTGTTAAAGTCATAATTATTAAAGTCATATTTACTGAAATCATACTTATTGAAGTCATACTTATTAAAGTCATAACTATTAAAATCATATTTATTGAATTCATATGTATTAAAGTCTTATTTATTGAAGGCATATTTATTACAGTCATAGTTATTAAAGTCATAATTATTAAAGTCATATTTATTAAAGTCATATTTATTAAAGTCATATTTATTAAAGTCATACTTATTAAAGTCATATTTATTGAAGTCAATATATGACAACAAAAATAAATCAGAAATCAATTACTTCCACGCACACAGAGATATAAATAGCACAGCATATTTCCGGTTTAACATTTCCTATTGTCTGATCAATTTATCATTGGACACTCAGATAGCACTGCGAGGTCATAGGTCAGTTCTGTGTCGCTCATCACAGTCAGACTTTCTTTCTCTTCCGTCCTCTCCTCTCCCCCAAAACTGAATACACCCACCCCCCACCCCCAACCAAGGAAGAAAAAATTCTGCTCTCCTAACCTATCTCCTTTCCATCCAACAAAAAAAAATAAAATAGAAATTACTTTCCCCCCCCCTCCCCACTTCCCCCCGCAAGTTTTCCCTCCAGTCATCAATTTTCTGCCATTACATGTTCAATATATTCTCTCGGACGCTCCTCAAGAACAAGCAGCTACGAGATCCTATTTATATTCATTATAATTCATGAGAAGATGGGGGAGGGATTGTGGGGGGGGGGGGTTTACAAAGACGACGGTTGTGAATAAAGAGGTTACGGGACTCGGGATCAGGGATAATCTCCCTCCCCCCCACACACACACACACTCTCCCTCTCCAAATCCTATCTTCACCCCCCCCCACCCACACACACACTCTCCCTCTCCAAATCCTATCTTCACCTCCCCCCCACCCACACACACACTCTCCCTCTCCAAATCCTATCTTCACCTCCCCCCCACCCACACACACACTCTCCCTCTCCAAATCCTATCTTCACCTCCCCCCACCCCACACACACTCTCCCTCTCCAAATCCTATCTTCACCTCCCCCCCCCCACCCACACACACACTCTCCCTCTCCAAATCCTATCTTCACCTCCCCCCCACCCACACACACACTCTCCCTCTCCAAATCCTATCTTCACCTCCCCCCCACCCACACACACACTCTCCCTCTCCAAATCCTATCTTCACCTCCCCCCCACCCACACCCCCCATCTTTACCCTAATCCACCAGACTGCCCGCATATCCCAGTAATTTCCCCTTTAGCGTTGTTTAAGTAGCCAGTCCCGTAGCATACGCCCCCCCCCCGCCCGCCCATCTCTCCTGGTCTTTTTTATTTCTAGTGGGTTTTTTTTTTCTTAATTTAAGACGGAAGAAAGTCTGCGAGTATGTCTGGATTAAGAAGTGATGTCTATCGTGTTGGATCTGCCAGAGTCCTTTGATCGTATGAAATAAGATTCCAGAGATGAGCCGGACGTTACAACACTTAGGGCAGAGAGACTGATGACCTTGGAATTAAACGTATGACGACCTTGGGAATTAAACGTATGACGACCTTGGAAATGCTCTAGGGACTTTCATCCAGACGGGTTTTAAGGGACTCAACCAGTGATGTGTATTGAACGTAGAATGACTGTCTGTAGATAGGAAGCGTGTAGACACAGCAGTGAGGTCATGAGATCAATGAACAATATTTCTGTTGTTGAAGGAAGGCAACAGATTAGAGACCGACAGACTTTAAAGTCAGGTAGAAACAAGAATGTAGACAAACACTTTGTAAGGTACTCAACGATGTTTGGTGGATTTCTCCCCCATTCCAGAGGCGGATTGAGCAGCGGGGCAAGGGAGCTGGGGGCCCTGAGCCTCGAGGGACCTAAAAAAACACAAATTTGTTTCTCTGTATAAAGGGAGGGGGTCCATTATTTTATTGTGGGTCCAGAACAACATTGGGGCGCCCAAGGTGAAATGATAATAGAATAAAGCATTTTTTGATATTGTTGTTGTTGTTCATACTGTTGTTGTTGTTGTTTTTCATACTGTTGTTGTTGTTGTTCCTACTGTTGCTGTTGTTGTTCATACTGTTGTTGTTCTTGTTCATACTGTTGTTGTTGTTCTTTGATAAAAATAATTGGTTTTTGTTTTAGTTTGTCAAATATGGCATTGACGTAAGAAGTAAGATTATGTGTGACAGCAATATTGGTGTTATGGAAGTTATGTCACATTTGACAGGAATGTGTATAACATAATGGTGAGGTCAAAATGTTTCACTTCAACTTTAAAGAGATAAGATTTCAATCCCTAGATTAAAAGTATGCAAATTTCATGTTTTCGAAATCCTAACGTCCTCAGATTCGGAAGATTTTGAAATCGAACTGAGATTCTTTTAATGCCTTTAAATACGAAAAACAATTTCAAGTCCAGCGTGTTATTTCTGTGGGTTTTTTAATTTTTATTTTTGTTAGTCCTTTCCCCTGGAGAGCATGCCATTTTTATACAATTGGTAATATTTCTATTGTAATGGGTAAAATATCCCATAATATTTGTTCTAAATATACACACAACTTAAGTCTTTACTAATCAAATACATGGTATCTTGTAAATGTATACCTTAGTGAGTTACCCGTGCCTCTGGTAGGGGATCGGGGAGGGGGTAAGGGGCTTCGAGCAATAGGGCGCGCATGCGTCCTAGAGGAGCCTCGCTTGTAGATTTTTTTTTTTTGTGTTATTGTTACCTAACAAAGGGGGGGGAGCAGGCCCGTAGCGTGCGGGGGGCCAAGGGGGCCGGGCCCCCCTTCGTTTTGTCTGGCCCCCCTATGCTTATTTGCTCTAATTAGTAAAATGTATTACCTGCCCCCCCCCCGCTATTGCCTGGCCCCTGCTGTAGAATGCCTGGCCCCTGCTGTAGAATGCCTGGCCCCCTGCTGTAGAATGCCTGGCCCCTGCTGTAGAATGCCTGGCCCCCTGCTGTAGAATGCCTGGCCCCCTGCTGTAGAATGCCTGGCCCCTGCTGTAGAATGCCTGGCCCCCTGCTGTAGAATGCCTGGCCCCTGCTGTAGAATGCCTGGCCCCTGCTGTAAGATTTTCACGCTACAGGGCTGGGGGGTTAGAGGGGTAGAATTGATTGAAACATCGATGGATTTGAAATTGAAACTATTTGAAGACAAACTAGGGTTCGTATTCTAAGGCATCATTGAATTTTGAGATCCCTTCCCTAAATAAAAGTGTCCAGGAGGAAATGGAGATGGAGTGGCCACTCACTAAGGAAGCCTCCAGAAGACATCACAAAGATGGCTCTGCAATGACCCCCCTCCCCCCTCCCCCCCCCCCCCAAGGCCAGAAAAAGGTTGGGCGCCCAAAGACCACATGGAGAAGGTCTTGCGAGCAGGAGATGAACATCTGCAAACAGACATGGGGGAGAATTGAAAAAGGACCCCTCCCCCAGAGTGCGCTGGAGAGTGGTGGCTGAGGCCCTTCGCTCCACAAGGAGTTCAAGGAATTAAGCCAAGCTCTTAAATACTTATTGGTTAACTAAGTTAAAGGGTTGCTGCGCTTTTCCTTAATAGATAAAAAAAAATAATCGAGTTTATGTAGGGCTCCAGAACTTTTAAAGAAAACTCGAGATTCCGAGGTATATAGGTACAGCAGATTCAACCCCACACTCCTCTCCTCTGTGGTAAAATACGATTGCAATAATGTCCGTCTCAGCTAGCGGGAAATATTTTTTTGTTTAAATCTTCGGAAATTTATATAATTTATGAAATGGAAATTTGATTCAAAACCTAAATGATTAGGAAAATCGAATAATTTGTTACGAATTAAGTTCGTATTTTGAGGTTTCGTGAAATGTTACATAAAAACATGGGCGTAACTGGATTATGGTGGGGGAGGGGTGGTTGGGTGTCGTACTTAAGATGTTTGCTTTTTTTTTCAGGTGAACGTGTCGACATCTTCAGAGTTTGCCCCAGGCGCAACTATTGTTGTTGTTGCGTCATAGCACATACAGTCATACAATACAAACATACAGATACACACACACATATATCAAATTTGAGACCGAAAACATGATTATAGCCAATGGTCCTTTTAAGTGACAACAAAAATCGTTGTACATGAAACTTGTACAGAGTTTACTACCCACTGTAACAATTTTTTTTTTCTTTTGTTGTTGTTGTTGTTGTTTTTAACTATCCACCCACCCACGCCTCGATTTGAATATATCGAAAACAAAATAATGGACCTACTTATTTAAACATTTCCCACAATACCACGGTGGAGGAAATAATAAACGAGAAAAAAAATCTGAGAGTTTATTTGCTCAGTTTACAGTCCAACGAGTGAGTCTTGAGTTTCCTCCCCTTCCAGCATATGACGCACAAACTAATATAATCATATCAAGATCGGGGGGGGGGGGGAAATAAGAAAAAAAAATCAAATTCAACATCAATCATTTTATTGGCTGATTTGGCGTCATGCGATGCACTGGGCTGCAAAAAAAAAAGAAGAAATGAAATACGATTACTCGTGTAGTCGATACCGCCATCGTGTCTGGAGGTGAATACCTAAGTGTTATCATTGCTTTTTGGAAAATGACAGCTGCGCTTGCAAGTGGGTTATAATAATACCCTGGTGAAACATTTTGTCACAGTAAATCTGAACCTTTTCGATACCAACTGAAGCCAGTACAATGGCGGGCTCGCTCGGTGCTAGTTCTGTGTGTTTGTGTGTGGGGGGGATCTATGTTCTCAACGTTAATGTGAGTTGAAGGGTGCCCCCTCCACCCCTTCCCCCATCCACACCATTTCATGGGATCTGTTCTGGAACAATGGCGTCGAGGGGGGGGGGAAATAAAGGTTCGGTGAACGTGCGGGGTTTTCAGGTGTGAGGCATGATGGGAAGGTTGTCTGGTGTGAGTGGAGCGTGACTGTGTGATGTGTGAGATGTGTATGTAGTGTGTGACTGTGTGATGTGTGAGATGTGTATGTAGTGTGTGACTGTGTGATGTGTGAGATGTGCATGTAGTGTGTGACTGTGTGATGTGTGAGATGTGTATGTAGTGTGTGTGTTGAGTGATGTGCGGTGTTTGTGTTTGCGCGATGTGTGTGAAGGATTTATTACACATGTAAAGTGTGCGTATGTGTGTATTGGGGGGGGGGGGCGGAACGTGTTTTGCAAAATATCAAAGTATATTAAATTTTGTTGGGCTATTTTCAGCCATATTCAAACGCAATTGTTAACTATTTATCAGCATTCAACTCGATACATTTTATAAAAACGAACTCAAATGATATAAAGACTATATTTTTAAATATATGCTGTGATTGGTGGTAACACAATATGACAGTGTTCAAATGAACAGAAGGACTCGTAAGAAAAAAAAGTCTTATTGACACTGACAGACTTAACTGTGACCTACATTGAAAAATGACGTCCACGTATTATCTAAATGGGTAACGTGTGATCTTTATTGAAACAGCTCTCAACACCGGCAAATGAACCGATTCACTAGGAATCACTCTCAATGAATACTCGTTGAGAGTTGGGGCTCGTTCGCAAATGACGTAACGCTTAGGGGGGAGGGGGGGTCTGTAAAATTGTGACGTCACAAAATAATAATAATTATCTATGAGGGAATCCAAAATTTGGTTGAATTTTCTGCCAAAATTACAAACCTTCTCAACTTGAAATTTTGAAAATTGACCGTTATGAACATTTTTTATCTTAAAAATTTCGATAGTTATTACTTTTTTGACTAGGTTTGACTCAAAAACTGTTTTTAATACGCTAAAAATTCATTATTTGTCTCCAAAAATAACGGAAGAAAAATAAATCAGTAATTTGCTGTAATTTAATTTATTTTAACTTGTGACGTGACATAAGGGGGGGGGGTGGGGGTGAAAAATTTGTGACACTTTGTGACAAGGGGGGAGGGGGGGTCTAAAATGTCGTTTTTTGCGTTACGTCATTTGCAAACGAGCCCTTGGAGATTTCTTTGTAATGCCATCAATTAAGTGTTAATAACAGAATATTGGTATGTTGTATTTATATGTAACGGAAGTTTGTTTTATTTATATATACTCTAGAAATTTGAGGATTTAAATAAATAAACTAGAAAATGTAATGATGTAAATATATAACTGGATGATGTACTCATATAAATACATAAGATGTATGATGTACTGATATAAATACATGAGTTGTATGATGTAATGATATAAATATATTTGCCGGATGATGTACTGACATAAGTTGGTTGATGTACTGATATAAATACATAAGCTGGATGATATACTGATATAAATACATAAGCCGGATTATGTACTGATATAAATACATAAGCCGGATTATGTACTGATATAAATACATAAGCCGGATTATGTACTGATATAAATATATAAGATGGATGATGTAATGATATAAATACATAAGATGGATGATGTAATGATATAATTATATAAGCTGGATGATGTAATGAATACCTGATGGATGTTAGCTGCCCTCACAAATAAATTAACTTGTACCAAGAATATGCGGTGTCACTAGCTAGCCAGGTGGTGTCACGTGACTGTTACGTCACGCTTCGCCGGCTAGCAGCTGTCACTGCAGCTCTGGATACTCTCATTATTATCACGTGTATTTATCAGACCAGGGATGGTGTGGGGGGGGGCGCTTGGTGGGGATATGAGACATGAACCATCGACATCTGCAACACTTGACATTGGTAGATAATGACAATAGGGTACCCCGGCTGTGCATACGCTCCTGAGATCATGTGACGTGGTGTTCAATATCAAGCGTCATCCGAGACCCGAAGATTCTGCAACACAGAATGCGAGAAATGTTAGACAGACAACTATACAGATGCAATAAACCTACAGACTAACATATTGGCTAACATACAGACTAGTATATAGACTGACATACAGATTAACATACAGACTAGTATATAGACTGACATATTGGCTAGCATACAGACTAGTATATAGACTGACATATTGGCTAGCATACAGACCAGTATATAGACTGACATATTGGCTAACATACAGACTAGTATATAGACTAAAATATTGGCTAACATACAGACTAGTATACAGACTGACATATTGGCTAACATACAGACAAGTATACAGACTAACAAATTGGCTAACATACAGACTAGTATATAGGCTGACATACAGATTAACATACAGACTAGTATACAGACTAACATATTGGCTAACATACAGACTAGTATATAGACTGACATATTGGCTAACATACAGACTAGTATATAGACTGACATATTGGCTAACATACAGACTAGTATATGGACTGACATATTGGCTAACATACAGACTAGTATATAGACTGACATATTGGCTAACATACAGACTAGTATATGGACTGACATATTGGCTAACATACAGACTAGTATATGGACTGACATATTGGCTAACATACAGACTAGTATACAGACTGACATATTGGCTAACATACAGACTAGTATATAGGCTGACATACAGATTAACATACAGACTAGTATACAGACTAACATATTGGCTAACATACAGACTAGTATATAGACTGACATACAGATTAACATACAGACTAGTATACAGACTGACATATTGGCTAACATACAGACTAGTATATAGACTGACATATTGGCTAACATACAGACTAGTATATGGACTGACATATTGGCTAACATACAGACTAGTATACAGACTGACATATTGGCTAACATACAGACTAGTATATAGGCTGACATACAGATTAACATACAGACTAGTATACAGACTAACATATTGGCTAACATACAGACTAGTATACAGACTAACAAATTGGCTAACATACAGACTAGTATATAGGCTGACATACAGATTAACATACAGACTAGTATACAGACTAACATATTGGCTAACATACAGACTAGTATATGGACTGACATATTGGCTAACATACAGACTAGTATATAGACTGACATATTGGCTAACATACAGACTAGTATATAGACTGACATATTGGCTAACATACAGACTAGTATACAGACTGACATATTGGCTAACATACAGACTAGTATATAGGCTGACATACAGATTAACATACAGACTAGTATACAGACTAACATATTGGCTAACATACAGACTAGTATATAGACTGACATACAGATTAACATACAGACTAGTATACAGACTGACATATTGGCTAACATACAGACTAGTATATAGACTGACATATTGGCTAACATACAGACTAGTATATAGACTGACATATTGGCTAACATACAGACTAGTATATGGACTGACATATTGGCTAACATAAAGACTAGTATATAGACTGACATATTGGCTAACATACAGACTAGTATACAGACTAACATATTGGCTAACATACAGACTAGTATATAGGCTGACATACAGATTAACATACAGACTAGTATAAAGACTAACATATTGGCTAACATACAGACTAGTATATAGACTGACATACAGATTAACATACAGACTAGTATACAGACTGACATATTGGCTAACATACAGACTAGTATATAGACTGACATATTGGCTAACATACAGACTAGTATATAGACTGACATATTGGCTAACATACAGACTAGTATATGGACTGACATATTGGCTAACATACAGACTAGTATACAGACTGACATATTGGCTAACATACAGACTAGTATATAGGCTGACATACAGATTAACATACAGACTAGTATACAGACTAACATATTGGCTAACATACAGACTAGTATATAGACTGACATACAAATTAACATACAGACTAGTATACAGACTGACATATTGGCTAACATACAGACTAGTATATAGACTGACATATTGGCTAACATACAGACTAGTATATGGACTGACATATTGGCTAACATACAGACTAGTATACAGACTGACATATTGGCTAACATACAGACTAGTATATAGGCTGACATACAGATTAACATACAGACTAGTATACAGACTAACATATTGGCTAACATACAGACTAGTATATAGACTGACATACAGATTAACATACAGACTAGTATACAGACTGACATATTGGCTAACATACAGACTAGTATATAGACTGACATATTGGCTAACATACAGACTAGTATATAGACTGACATATTGGCTAACATACAGACTAGTATATGGACTGACATATTGGCTAACATACAGACTAGTTTACAGACTGACATATTGGCTAACATACAGACTAGTATATAGGCTGACATACAGATTAACATACAGACTAGTATACAGACTAACATATTGGCTAACATACAGACTAGTATATAGACTGACATATTGGCTAACATACAGACTAGTATATAGACTGACATATTGGCTAACATACAGACTTGTATATAGACTGACATATTGGCTAACATACAGACTAGTATATAGACTGACATATTGGCTAACATACAGACTAGTATATGGACTGACATATTGGCTAACATACAGACAAGTATACAGACTGACATATTGGCTAACATACAGACTAGTATATAGGCTGACATACAGATTAATATACAGACTAGTATACAGACTGACATATTGGCTAACATACAGACTAGTATATAGACTGACATACAGATTAACATACAGACTAGTATATAGACTGACATATTGGCTAGCATACAGACTAGTATATAGACTGACATATTGGCTAACATACAGACTAGTATATGGACTGACATATTGGCTAACATACAGACTAGTATACAGACTGACATATTGGCTAACATACAGACTAGTATATAGGCTGACATACAGATTAATATACAGACTAGTATACAGACTGACATATTGGCTAACATACAGACTAGTATATAGACTGACATACAGATTAACATACAGACTAGTATATAGACTGACATATTGGCTAGCATACAGACTAGTATATAGACTGACATATTGGCTAACATACAGACTAGTATATAGACTGAAATATTGGCTAACATACAGACTAGTATACAGACTGACATATTGGCTAACATACAGACTAGTATACAGACTAACAAATTGGCTAACATACAGACTAGTATATAGGCTGACATACAGATTAACATACAGACTAGTATACAGACTGACATATTGGCTAACATACAGACTAGTATATAGACTGACATATTGGCTAACATACAGACTAGTATATAGACTGACATATTGGCTAACATACAGACTAGTATATGGACTGACATATTGGCTAACATACAGACTAGTATACAGACTGACATATTGGCTAACATACAGACTAGTATATAGGCTGACATACAGATTAACATACAGACTAGTATACAGACTAACATATTGGCTAACATACAGACTAGTATATAGACTGACATACAGATTAACATACAGACTAGTATACAGACTGACATATTGGCTAACATACAGACTAGTATATAGACTGACATATTGGCTAACATACAGACTAGTATATAGACTGACATATTGGCTAACATACAGACTAGTATATGGACTGACATATTGGCTAACATAAAGACTAGTATATAGACTGACATATTGGCTAACATACAGACTAGTATACAGACTAACATATTGGCTAACATACAGACTAGTATATAGGCTGACATACAGATTAACATACAGACTAGTATAAAGACTAACATATTGGCTAACATACAGACTAGTATATAGACTGACATACAGATTAACATACAGACTAGTATATAGACTGACATATTGGCTAGCATACAGACTAGTATATAGACTGACATATTGGCTAGCATAGAGACCAGTATATAGACTGACATATTGGCTAACATACAGACTAGTATATGGACTGACATATTGGCTAACATACAGACTAGTATACAGACTGACATATTAAGCTAACATACAGACTAGTATATAGGCTGACATACAGATTAACATACAGACTAGTATACAGACTAACATATTGGCTAACATACAGACTAGTATATAGACTGACATACAAATTAACATACAGACTAGTATACAGACTGACATATTGGCTAACATACAGACTAGTATATATAGACTGACATATTGGCTAACATACAGACTAGTATATGGACTGACATATTGGCTAACATACAGACTAGTATACAGACTGACATATTGGCTAACATACAGACTAGTATATAGGCTGACATACAGATTAACATACAGACTAGTATACAGACTAACATATTGGCTAACATACAGACTAGTATATAGACTGACATACAGATTAACATACAGACTAGTATACAGACTGACATATTGGCTAACATACAGACTAGTATATAGACTGACATATTGGCTAACATACAGACTAGTATATAGACTGACATATTGGCTAACATACAGACTAGTATATGGACTGACATATTGGCTAACATACAGACTAGTATACAGACTGACATATTGGCTAACATACAGACTAGTATATAGGCTGACATACAGATTAACATACAGACTAGTATACAGACTAACATATTGGCTAACATACAGACTAGTATATAGACTGACATACAGATTAACATACAGACTAGTATATAGACTGACATATTGGCTAACATACAGACTAGTATATAGACTGACATATTGGCTAACATACAGACTAGTATACAGACTAACATACAGACTATCATACAGACTAACGTACAGACTAATATACATACTGACATACATTCGGAAGGACTGACAGGTTAAGACGACATGTATAAATACACACAGATCACCAGACAGTCAAACATACATACTATACAAACACACAAAATGACTTTCAGGCGAATCTACAGAAAGACATACAGACAAAACTTGGTCATACCTAGAACGCGGTGTTTGTTTTATTTATACTATGACAATAATTTATTCACTTGTCACTTTTTTTTAGTAATCGATTATAGGACTGATTGAACTTTAAATATGTCCATCAAGAGACATTCTTACAGGTTGACATTTGTAATCTATTTCAAATCTAATATGTTCAGCTCCAGATCATATAGTCTATATCAATGCCATGTGAATGAGCAATATGCTAATTCTAAACGTGGTTTGCACAACGACCTCTGCATCAAAGCTGTTCTGTTGAGTTGTTAATTATTTGATCAAGTTACCTCCAACTTTTGCACCCCACCTCCCTGCGGTTAAAGTCAGTCTGATTAAAAAACACAGGTTCAATTTATGGAGCTTATTTGGTGACTTCTATTCATTTCCCTAAAGACAATGACTCCATTAGTATTTCTGTAATTATGTTTTGGTTGGATAACTTTTAACTGTCAGGCCATTTAATCACAATTTGTACAAAGATTCGAGTAGTTAAGTGCGCAATCAGCAGACATTTGGCCTATTTGTGTGTGTGTCTTTGTTTTCTGTTTTCTTCTGTCGGTGTAATAAGGAAAATGCCGTAATTCAGTCCCCTGAAATAAGGCCCTAGGGGGCAGTGAGAGGTCAACAGGCCGTACCTCCTCCGTTGTCCAATGGTCTGTGCTTAAGCTGAAGGGAAGGGGGGCTGCGGGGGAATGGGGGAAGTCTTGGTCAGTCTAGAGGCAAATCATTACTCAGAAGTGGGCGTTGTCTCTCTACTAACTGTCAGTTGTTGTTATATCTCTCTACACGTTTCGTTATGGTTCAGAGTTATGTAAGAGCTTATATGCTTCACACAGCCTGTTGATGCAGGATTCTGAACTGATGGGCTGTATGTTGGAGGTGATGTTAATATTGTGTTGAACTTGAGCTTCAGATAGGGCTCAATATTCAGCTGTACCTTCCCTCACCATGCAGAGTAGGACCGTCCAGTCTCAGGTTTCTCTATTTCAGTATAAACGGGATCCCGGTTGAAATTTATCTCATTAAACTCTTCCCGGGAAATTACCTAATCCTGGGATATTCCGGAATCCCGGATACAACATTAATTTAAAATTTAGCAAATTGTTGAAAAATCTTTGTATAATTTCTTGGAAAAACCATGTCATCGTCTTCAGCTGTAATGATTTTATTTATCTGTATCTATAGATCTATATGGCAGAAAATCGATTACTAAAACAAAACGTTTTATTTCATGTGCAACTTTCAATTAACTATTCATTATTGGTTGCAAAAAAAAATGACCTACACTGTAAATACATCGCTCTAAAAACTAACTGGGAGGGGACATATGGTCGTGTGGCTAAGCGCTCGACTGTCGACCTGGGAGTCACTGGTTCGATCTTCGGTAAGGACCGATGGATTATTCAGGTCATGGCTAAAGTTCCCGCTATATCAAAGAGAAACGACAGTAATCATTTCTGAGTCCAGACATCATGTGAAATCAAAATTATTTGCACGAAGTAAGACACCTTGAAAACATAAAGTAATTAGTTGTATAAAATTGTATTGATTGTCATTGACAATAGACTTTCACAGCCGCGCATCAATTATTAGAACAAGATGAATTTGATAAACATAGAGTTGAATAGACAGCCAGTATTATTGATTTTATTAAATGTATTGATGTTCTTTAGTCGATTTTTATTTAACACCAATCGATCTGATTTTTCGAAATATTTTTTTTTAAAAGTTCTTCTTTTCTTTATATATATATTTTGATTCTTCAATTAAACGTGGCAGTTTTGTATGAAATATTTGCCATTAAAATACAAAAAGTTTACTAGCCCTTTACAGATATTGTTTAAAAAAAACATAATAAAATACAGTCCAATAAGAACTCATTAATATCTCTCTTATTACTCATATTCAAGCTAATGTTTAATGCGTCTTTTAATTAGCATATTTTATCATGGGATTTTCCGATATCCCAGGATGAGAGCCGTTTATCACGGAATGCGAGCCATTTATCCTGCGATGGGAACCATTTATCCCATGGTGAGAACCACTGATCCCGGGATGCGAGCCATTTATCCCGGAATGAGAGCCATCATCCCGGGAGGAAAGCCATTTATCCTGGAATGAAATTAATTTATTCTGGGACGAGAGCCATTTATCCCATGGTGAGAACCACTGGTCCCGGGATGCGAGCCATTGATCCCGGGACACGGCCCAGGCATGGGTTGGCGCTGTACCCCCATTACGGCTGCAAGAGGCGGAGTTCTATTTGAACTAGATGAAGCTACGTATAAGCCGTACCCTATGATCTAGTTTTTGAGACCCACTGCACTACAATTAGTATAAGAAATTGAGTTGGATTTATGACGTAGTTGAAAGCGAACAAATCCTGATATCATTCTATTTGTTTAATATCAAATGCGTTTATATAGCGCCTTGAACAGTCAGTTGTTTGGGGGGGGGGAGGGGGGGCTCTTTGTTTACACTGGCGCTGGCACTCATTCATACAAAAGTAGATTCGGAGTGAGGCATCTTGAGTACAGTTTCATTCAATTCCTTTGGCTGATGACGGGTCACATGGTACTGAGTCAGCAGACAACTGGACTAGCAGACGACTAGACCACTTTAGAACGACAAAAGAAATGTATTATTATACACGGGATGAAAATGGGGTGGAAGGGGTTGGGTTGGGTTGGGTGGGGGGTGGTGATCAGTTTTCTTTCTGTCTATGACTTACGAAAAGATTATTATGATTCTTTGGTTTCCACTCACTCCACCAAATGCAGTCTGCGGACTAAAGATTTGCTGTGTGTATGTGTCAACTGATGTAAACGATTTAGTCGAGTTGACATTGTCTTTTGTATAGTTCTTTTGATGGTCTAGTTTAGTGGTCTACTAAATATAACTTAGAGTACAATTTAAAATACTCATAAGGCAGACGGTGGAAGATAAACTTCAAATAGATACAAACTTTTGTTTTTTTTTTTAATACAGTGGATGCGTTTGAATTCATTTATGTACAAGTCACATTGCACTTCATCGATACACGCGTCACATGTACACGTCACATGTACACATCTATGTCTTAATGGTAGGACGATGTATCGAAGTCAGCAATGGTATCGTAGTCGGAAGTCTAAAATGTATCAGAACTTATTTCGGTATCGGTAAAGTAGTTGGAATCGTTTCATCCATATTTTGTTTACATCCATGAGCTCGCTCAAATCTCTCATCTGTCTGTCTGTCATCACTCGTTCTTTTATGTTTAGATAATAAGTATTAACTTGGTCAAAGTGTTCACACTGTGCGATATTTTACCAGAAGAGAAAAAGGCGAATGATTTTTGGGTTTATTTTAGTTCTAACATTTTATTCTATCATCTACAACAGGTGTATCACTAACAAATTTGGAAGCACATACCTATGTCAAGTTATATTTCACAGCTTAGAAAAATTTCTCGTTGTGTTTAACCAAATCCTTCTCAGTCATACCTGTGCTCCGAAATGTAGATTGTTGATAAAGTGGAAACAATTAGAGATGAGGAAAATGTCAGAGAAACAGTTAGAGATTAGATAAATGTCAGAGAAATTATTAGAGATGAATAAATGTCTGTCAGAGAAGCAATTAGAGATAAGATAAATGTCAGAGAAACAACTAGAGATGAGATAAATGTCAGAGAAACATTTAGAGATGAGATAAATGTCGGAGAAACAATTAGAGATTAGATACATGTCAGAGAAACAATTAGAGATGAGATAAATGTCAGAGAAACAATTAGAGATGAGAAAAATGTTAGGGAAACTTTTAGAGATGAGAAAGATGTTATCGAAACTTTTAGAGATGAGAAAGATGTCAGAGAAAAAATTAAGAGATGAGATAAATGTCAGAGAAACAATTAGAGATGCGAACAATTTCAGATCTCTGCCATAACATCTATCTCTGAGTGTTTTTATTTTTGTGAGACCCCCATCTGTCATAGTGTGAGGATCACCGTAATAATAGGAACATTGGGTGAAACTTAATGTTTAGTTTTATTAGAAAAGACGACATAAATCCAGGGCGCAGCTAGAGTTTCAGGGGCCCCCTGACAAACATTGAGGAATATATTTTGGTTTAAGGGCCCCCGCATCTAGTGGCCCCATATGACTCATTCTTTTATATATATATATATATATATATATTAAAAACTATTTTATTATTTATTTTCATAACTACACAATAGGTAATCATGAAAGTTTGTTAAACTAAATAAAACGTTTGTTAAACCTAGACATGAGATAAACACAAACTAAACAAGCCATTTAACATTCTAGTTAATATTCCAAGTGATCTTCTAAGACCTATGGGAATGTTTTATGTACACCATATTACACACAAGCCATGCGTCCTAGTTTAAGTAAGAGAGCGAACTTTGTAACCCCCCCACCCACCCCAAGGAAATGTTTTAATGGGATACTTTATCTACATCTCTATATTATTACAACACTCGAACTCATTTTTGTAACCTAATGAAACTTTATTCATGATTTTTTTTTCTCTCACTTTGATGGTCAGCACCGCCAGTACAAATAGTATTAATGTAATTAAAGTTACAGTTTCAAAGATACAGATGTATTGAAGGAATACCCAACCCTCTTACTTTTGCTCACAGTTTGATTACTTTTTATCTATCTTCAGAATTACCGAACTGTTTATATTATTTTTTTGTTCCCAATATTTTGGCTTTGTAATTCTGCAGACCAGAAAAAAAAGTTCAATTTAAAAAATAACGAAATAAAACAGCTAAGTAATTGAAAGTAATTTCAAATTATCTCCTAGATATCTCCCAGATATCTACCAGATATATCCCAGATATATCCCAGATATATCCCAGATATCTCCCAGATATCTACCAGATATATCCCAGATATCTCCCAGATATCTACCAGATATATCCCAGATACAGCCCAGATATCTCCCAGATATCTATCAGATATCTCCCAGATATCTACCAGGTATATCCCAGATATCTATCAGATATCTCCCAGATATCTACCAGGTATATCCCAGATATCTACCAGGTATATCCCAGATATCTACCAGATATAGCCCATATATATCCCAGATATCTCCCAGATATCTACCAGATATATGTCTGTCGTCCTAGTTTAGAAGCAAATGGCGTCTTCTTTTTTATTCCCTCTCTTCTATTTCATCCCTGCCACAGCTTTTAAAGTTAATTCCCCAAAGTCCATCTCCTAGTGTTACAGCGATCAACTTAGACCTAAAGTCTATTGTCTTGTTGCTATGACACGGTCTAGAAAAAGTCCGTACACTACACGAAATCTCCATTAAATTCGGGAACTAGTCCCTAGTTTTATGCGCACTTTGAGTGAAAGTCTGAAAAGCGCTTTTTTTTTTATTTTAATTTTTTTTTTTTTGGCTTTAGCTTACCCAGATTGTGCTTTAACCATTCTCGTCATAATGTTTTGTTTTTATATTTTGCTGAGTTGGTTCTTTTTTTTGGCTTACGAAAATCGAAGAAAACTTGTTCCAGTCTACAGATAGCCCAGTAACAATTGTGTATGTTGTAAGTAATAATACCGTTCGTAATAATAAATCTATAAATAGATGCCGCTTGTGATGTTGGTTGGCGGATAAGCAACTTTCTCTCTTTTTGCCTGTTTATTACTTCGATCGGACGTTTTCAGTGGAGGTCACTATTTGAAAAGATAGACAATTGCTTATCTGCAGTTGTGTCTTCAGAATTTTTCTTTTAGACTGAGAGGGAGGGGGGTGGTAGGGAAGGGTGGAGAGAAAAAAAAATGGTAAACATTAACAGTGACATTTTCTGAAATGGAAACAATAGATTGTAGTCAGACAGTGGTGCCGGATAAATGATTACGTGGACAAAGATGGCTGCCCAGTCAAGTGATCAGAGGTCAGGGTATTGTATTGGTGGAGACGACGAAATTAAAACATATAGGATTTGTTTGTGGCCTGGTATTTATGTAACCGCACGATGACCAGAGATGGACAATGAATAGATCAAAATAAACAGTCGACTTGGTGATCCTGAGGTAATACTCTCCCTCCACCCCACTCTTTCCCCCCCCCCTCCTTCCTCCTCCTGCGCCCTTCCCTGTCTTGTAGACAAATCTCCAATGATACATATTGTCTGTGATCTTTGTTGTGACTCATTGACCACTGTGCGCCCCCCCTCCCCAAATAAAACAGCTAAAAGACATGTCCCGGTTGCAGATTTATTCTTAAATGGTGGGGGTAGGGGGGAGGACCCGGAGGGGGGGGTCATAGAGCTGCAATCATCTTTAGCTGTGTCGTGTATTATCTCTTTACACCATCGGGTAATCCCTGTGGCAGTTAAACAATCTTTAACTCCATTATGTCTGCCACTGCCCTCTCTAACGGACTGACAAAGTACGCTAAACCTATGGTTTTTCTTTGTTTTTTTTTTTTCAAATTTGATTTTCATGTCATGTCACACAAAGTAGTGACATATGAACAGATGGAATACTCTGCATTACTAGGGAAGAGTGAATTGTCATGACCGCGTGTACTTATCTTTCATTACAACATGTCTCACGTCCCATTGCCCCAAGGGTTCACCCCAAGTACAAGACGTAAACACGAAAGTGAAACTTGAAGTGGATATATCAAAGTCAGTCACAGTACATCAGATGTTTGGTGCTCACCCTTGGTGTGTGGAGGCAACTGTTTCTACTGTAACTCATCATTATTTGTTGGGTTCTGTTTCTTTACGATTCTTTTTTTTTTTTAGTTTTATTTTACTTCAGATTGTTGTGTATACTTCTCTTTCTCTTACGACTTTCTTTCAACTGTCCATTTTGTCTTACGACTTTGCTTCAACTGTCCACCTAGTCTTACGACTTTGTTTCAACTGTCCACTTTGTCTTAAAACTTTGAAAAAATCTCATTTATTATTAGCGAACACTTTAAATATAATATTTTAAATGTACCCAGTGTCTCCTAGTACATTCCATGTTACTATAATAACATCAGTGCCAATGTATGTCTACAACTGTTATTGTATGTCCACATCTGTCAATGTATGTCCACAAATCTCATTGTATGTCCATATCAATCAATGTATTTCCACAACTGTCAATCTATGTCCCATCTGTGACTATATCTCCACATCCTTCTCGTTATTATGTCCACCTATCAAAAGTATCTCCTTGATGTACTGGAATCTTCCAATTATCTGCACCATTCTCATTTTCAAAAACAAAATCAATACTCTAAACTCTCTATTTGAAAAAAACTAAAACAACCAGAGCATCTTTCAAACAAAAACTTCCACTTAGAGTCCACTCCCCCTTACCGCTATTGTTTTCAACGCGCAAACATTTTGTCCTTAAATCTCCCGACTCAACTCACCCCACCCCAACTGGCTGGTGCCTACAAACATTTTGTCCTTAAATCTCTAAACTCACTTCCTCCCCCCCCACCCCCGGCCCCCAAGCATGCACTACAAACATTTTGTTCTTTAATCTCTAAACTCTAATATCACCCCCCACGCCCCAGCTGGCTGTACCTGCTGACATTGTTTGTCCCGTAAATCTCCCTAAAAACTCGCCCACTCACCCCCCCCCCCCCCCCCCCCAGCAACTGCCTATAACAGTTTTAATCCTTAAATCTCTAAACTCGCCACTCACCCCCCCCCCACCAATGGTTTCTTCCTACAAACATTTTGATACTTAAATCTCTAAACTCATGCTCACCCCCCCCACCCATTGAGCCCTTCTATTAAATAACAACCATAAATCTCTAAACTCCCTTCCTCACCCCCCCACCTGGCTAAATTGTTACACTACAAACATTTTGTCCTTAAATGCTCTAAACTCACTTCACTCCCCCCACCAGCTGGCAGTATGCTAACAGACTTGTTTTGTCCTTAAGATCTAAACTCGCCACTCACCCCCCCCCCACCTTCCTTTTTAAAATGCCCCCATTTTTGATAAACCAAAGTTCTAAACTCTTCCTCCCCCACCCACCAGCTGGCTCCCCACTTCCCAACCCTTCCTGTGTGCATTCCTTAAATCTCTAAAACTCAATACTCCCAGCTTCATTTCCCCATTGCCCCCCTGCAAACATTTTGTCCTGGAGTCATAAACTGCTCACCCCCCCCACCAGCTAAGCTGTCCCCACCCCTAGGTTGTTTTGTCATAAATCTCTCGCTCGCCACTCACCCCCCACCCCAAAAAACTGACTTCTATTTTTTCTAAAACATTTTTGTCCCTTAAATCTCTCAAACTCCCTTACTCACCCCACCAGCTGACAATGCCTACATTGTTTTGTCCCTTAAATCTCTAAACTCACCCTCTTCCCCCCCCCCACAAGCTGAATGCACACTTTATGTATTTTTGTCCTTAAATCTCTAAACTGCCTTACTCAGCTTTTAACTGTGAGCATATTACAAACATTTTTGTCCTTAAATCTCTAAACTCGCCACTCACCCCCCCCACCACCACCCCTATCAAGTCGACTAAAACTCACATTAATAGGTAATAATAATAAAAAAAACAAAAGTTTATTTTAAACGCCCCTGTGATTTTTATGTTCATCACGTGATTTTAATTCTTTTATTACGTGGTTTGCAGAACAAACCAAACAGCCCATTTCGACTGGAGCTCCATCCATGACACTATCCCCACTCCCACACTCCCAACCTAAACCGGATTTTTTTAACCCCATGCAAACAGGAAATGGAAATTCTTATGAACTGAAGAATCGACCAGTTCAATTCCGTTGCCTGTGGAAAAAAAAAAGAAAATTATGTTCTATTGCTTTTGTTTCCCTGTAATATGCATGTTTAAGACATAGATTGAGATTTAAAACTCTCAGCAAGATGTGATTACTGTATTTAATCTTATCACAGCTTTTACATCGCTTGACGTTCCCCATTGCAATGTTCAAAAACTATAGAAATATTCACAGAACGGATATTCCCCCAATAGACTTGGTGAGCAATGTTTGGTTCTATCATTATCTTTACTTGGGCTACTGAGAAAGTTAGTTATTAGTTAGGGTAATGAATGGGCGCTTATTGTTTGCATTTATAGGAAACGAGGCTAACTGATTGAACACATCCGAGAAATAGGTCTTGCATTTACTTCTTAAGTCATTGAATTATTACTGGGGACTAATCAAGCTTCATACCTAGGCCATTTCAAATAGGGACCCTTTATGTTCGCTCGTTTCCATTAGTTGCCCATCGTGTACATTAAATTTGCTTCCATCGTGTACATTAGTCTGCTGAAAAAATTAGATTTGAGATTGGGGGAGACAGTGCGTGAAAAGACTGACCCCAGCTGGTGGAGATTGATAGTGGATCCAAGATTAGCTAAACGTGCTTCTAATGCAGATGTGCACTCATCAGTGATAATAATTGTATTTTTCCCTCGTCATTTTCCCGTATGATTGTCCTTTTACTTTGAATACTAAAAAAAAACATTTTTAGACTTATAAGAAATATAAAAATAA
>JAGDYQ010000258.1:790495-807203 GCA_021962125.1 Bulinus truncatus
CTACATGTCTATATTATTACAACACTCGAACTCATTTTAGTAACATAATGAAACTTTATTCATGATTTTTTTTTCAATCACTTTGATGGTCAGCACCGCCAGAACAAATAGTATTAATGTAATTAAAGTAACAGTTTCGAAGATACAGATTTATTGAAGGAATACCCAACCCTCTTACTTTTGCTCACAGTTTGGGTCACTTGCTCATCTATCTTCAGAATTACCGAACTGTTTATATTATTTTTTTTGTTCGCAATATTTTGGCTTTGTAATTATGTAGACCAGAAAAAAAGTTCAATTTAAAAAAATAACAAAATAAAACAGCTAAGTAATTGAAAGTAACTCCAAATTATCTCGAGATATCTCCCAGATATCTACCAGATATATCCCAGATATCTCCTAGATATCTCCCAGATATATCCAAGATATCTCCTAGATATCTACCAGATATATCCCAGATATATCCTAGATATCTTCCAGATATCCCCCATATATCTACCAGATATATCCCAGATATCTCCAAGATATATCCCAGATATATTCCAGATATCTCCAAGATATATCCCAGATATCTCCCAGATATCTCCCAGATATATCCCAGATATATCCCAGATATATCCCAGATATATCCCAGAACTATCCCAGATATAGCCCAGATATAGCCCAGATATAGCCCAGATATCTACCAGATATATATATGTCTGTCGTCCTAGTTTAGAAGCAAATGGCGTCTTCTTTTTTATTCCGTCCCTTCTATTTCATCCCTGCCACAGCTTTTAAAGTTAATTCCCCAAAGTCCATCTCCTAGTGTTACAGCGATCAACTTAGACCTAAAGTCTATTGTCTTGTTGCTATGACACGGTCTAGAAAAAGTCCGTACACTACACGAAATCTCCATTAAATTCGGGAACTAGTCCCCAGTTTTATGCGCACTTTGAGTGAAAGTCTGAAAAGCGCTTTTTTTTTATTTAATTTTTTTTTTTTGGCTTTAGTTTACCCAGATTGTGCTTTAACCATTCTCGTCATAATGTTTTGTTTTTATATTTTGCTGAGTTGGTTCTTTTTTTGGCTTACGAAAATCGAAGAAAAACCAGCTACGTAGTAAGTCCAGTCTACAGATAGCCCAGTAACAATTTTGTATGTTGTAAGTAATAATACCGTTCGTAATAATAAATCGGCGGGGATAGATGCTGCTGGTGAGGTTGGTTTGGAGGATAAGCAACTTTCTCTCTTTTTGTCTGTTTATTACTTCGATCGGACGTTTTCAGTGGAGGTCACTATTTGAAAAGATAGACAACTGGTAATCTGCAGTTGTGTCTTCAGAATTTTTCTTTTAGACTGAGAAAAAAAAAGGGGGGGGGGAAGGGAAGGGTGGAGAGAAAAAAACAACCTGGTAAACATTAACAGTGACATTTGCTGAAATGGAAACAATAGATTGTAGTCAGACAGTGGTGCCGGAGAAATGATCACGTGGACAAAGATGGCTGCCCAGTCAAGTGATCAGAGGTCAGGGTATTGTAGTGGTGGAGACGATGAAATCAAAACATATAGGATTTGTTTGTGGCTTATGTAACCGCACGTTGACCAGTGATGGACAATGAATAGATCAAAATAACAGTCGACTTGGTGATCCTGAGGCAACAATACTCTTGCTCCACCCCTCCCTCCCTCACCCCTCCCTCCCTCACCCCTCCTCCCTCCGCCCTTCCCTGTCTTGTAGACAAATCTCCAATGATACTTATTGTCTGTGATCATTGTTGTGAGCTGCAATCTTCTTTAGCTGTGTCGTCTATTATCTCTGTACACCATCGAATAATCCCTGTAGCAGTTAAACTTTAACTCTATTATGTCTGCCATTGCCTCTCTAACGGACTGACAAAGTACTCGAAGCCTATGGTCCCTCCCCCCCCCCACACCCCCACCCCACCACTTCCATTACAAAAACTTATCAAGTCTGAATCTTTAGAGAAGGGGTGTGTCTCGACAGATACATCTGTAAGGACCCACCTATATATGTTAAAGTCTCTGCCTAGGATCCTTCAAAAGGGCCACAACTGTTCTGATGTCATGTCCATCGTCCAGTTTCTCCTCATGCAACACACTAGTTTTGACGTTCCTATTATTTATCTATATTTGTTTTTTTTTAGCCGAAAACCCGTTTCAGCTATCTTTTTCTTCTCCTGGTTTTTTTTTTTTTCAAATTTGATTTTCGTGTCATGTCACACAAAGTAGTGACATATGACACGAATGGCATCTCCCAGCTACAGGAAAGGCCGTCTTGTCTGACCACGTGTACAGCTGCCAGCGCTACATGTCCCACGTCCACTGCCCCGGGGTTCACACAAGTACAATACGTGCACACTGAAACTTTCGAGTGAATGTGTCAGACATAGATCCAGTTATCAGATGTTTGGTGCTCACCCTTGGTGTGTGGAGGCAACTGTTTCTACTGTAACTCACCCTTGGTGTGGAGGTAGTTGTTTCTACTATAACTCACCCTTGGTGTGTGGAGGCAACTGTTTCTACTGTAACTCACCCTTGGTGTGGAGGCAACTGTTTCTACTATAACTCACCCTTGGTGTGGAGGTAGTTGTTTCTACTATAACTCACCCTTGGTGTGGAGGCAACTGTTTCTACTGTAACTCACCCTTGGTGTGGAGGCAACTGTTTCTACTGTAACTCACCCTTGGTGTGGAGGCAACTGTTTCTACTGTAACTCACCCTTGGTGTGGAGGCAACTGTTTCTACTGTAACTCACCCTTGTTTTTTTTTTGGTGTCTGTTTCTTTACATTTCTTTTTTGTTTTAGTTCTATTTTACTTCAGCTTGTTGTGTAAACTTCTTTTTCGTCTGTCCATCATTTTAAAGAAAAAAAAAACCATATGTGTCCTCTCGAGTTTTTTTTTACCGCTAATTCCCTCTCTATCTCATTTTTCCATCCACTCTATCTACTCTCTCCATCCCCTCTCTCTATCCTCTCTCTCCATCCCCTCTCTCTATCCTCTTTCTCCATCCCCTCTCTTCATCCTCTCTTTCCACCCCCTCCATCCTTGCTCTCTTCCCTCACTCCATCCTCTCTCTTCATCCACTCTCTCAATCCTCTTTCTACATCCCCTCTCTACATCCCTCTCCATCCAATCTCTGCATCCAACACTCTCCCTCTCTCTCTCAAGATCTATATCATTTGATATTCATGTTTCGTTCTCTGTGATTATGTCAGTCAAAACATCCAATATATGTCAACTTAATTTATTTGTTTACCTTGAAAGGGGAGGGGGGACGTGTAAACTGTCTTAAGACTTTGTTTCAACTGTCTACCTTGTGTTAAGACTTTGTTTCAACTGTCTACCTTGTGTTAAGACTTTGTTTCAACTGTCTACCTTGTGTTAAGACTTTGTTTCAACTGTCTACCTTGTGTTAAGACTTTGTTTCAACTGTCTACCTTGTGTTAAGACTTTGTTTCAACTGTCTACCTTGTGTTAAGACTTTGTTTCAACTGTCTACCTTGTGTTAAGACTTTGTTTCAACTGTCTACCTTGTGTTAAGACTTTGTTTCAACTGTCTACCTTGTGTTAAGACTTTGTTTCAACTGTCTACCTTGTGTTAAGACTTTGTTTCAACTGTCTACCTTGTGTTAAGACTTTGTTTCAACTGTCTACCTTGTGTTAAGACTTTGTTTCAACTGTCTACCTTGTGTTAAGACTTTGTTTCAACTGTCTACCTTGTGTTAAGACTTTGTTTCAACTGTCTACCTTGTGTTAAGACTTTGTTTCAACTGTCCTCCTTGAGCAATTTAAATAAAATTTCTCCATAACATAAATTTTTAAAAGTCTTCATGTGATATTTAACCGTTCCTGTCCAATATCTTTTAATCTTCACAGTGTCTCCTAATACATTCCATGTTACTATAATTACATCCGTGTCAATGTATATCCGCAAATGTTACTGTATGTCCATATCTGTCAATGTATGTCCACATCTGTCGATCTATGTCCACATTTGGCAGTGTATCTCCACATCTGTCAGTAAGTATGTCCACACCTGTCAAAGTATATCTCCTTTTGATGTCTCAGTCTTCAATTCCCTCTTCATCATATTTCAAAACAAAATCAATACTCTAAACTCTCTATTTTAAAAAAAAACAACACGACACAACACAGAGCATCTTTCAAACAACAACTCAACCTTACAGTCACCCCCCCCCCCACACACACACACAACTGGCTGTACACTACAAACATTTTTGTCCTTGAATCTCAAAACTCTCCACTTACCCCCCCCCCCACCCACCCACACACCCTATCAGTCAAACTAAAACTCACATTAATAGGTAATAATAATAATAATAATAATAATAATAATAATAATAATAAAGTTTATTTTCACCGCTTCCTGTGATTTTTATATTCCTCCCGTGATTTTATTTTTTTTTATTGCATTTGTTTGCGAACAAACCAAACAGCCATTTAAACAGACTCACATCATTCTCTCCCCCCCCCCCCCAATCTCCTCTCCCCACTCCCAACCTTAAATCGGAATTTTTTTAACCCCACATGCAAACAGGAAATGGAAATTCTTATGACTAAGAATCGATAGTTTGATTCCGTTGCCTGTGGAAACAAAAAAAAAATTGTATTCTATTGCTTTTGTTTCCTGTAATTGCATGTTTAAAGACATGATTGAGATTCAAAACTCTCAACAAGATGTGATTGCACAGTATAATCTCACTTTTTTTTTATATCGCTTGACGTCACACACATTGCAATGTTCAAAAACGATGAAATATTCACAGAACGGATATTACCCCAATAGACTTCGACGAGCAATGTTTGATTCTATCATTTCTTTACTTGGGCTCTGAGAAAGTTAGTTGTCGTTAGGGGTAAATGAATGGGCGCTTATTGTTTGCATTTTTATAGAAACAGAGGCTAACTGAACGAACACATCGAGAAATAGGTCATGCATTACTTCATAAGTCATTGAATTGTACTAGGACTAATCAAGCCATATGCTGGGCCATTACAAAAAGGGGCCACCCCCAGCACCCCCCGTGCCCATTAGTTGCCCATCCTGTACATTAGTCTGCTGAAAAATTAGTTGAGATTGGTGGGGAGACAGTGCGTGAAAAGACTGACCCCAGCTGGTGGAGATTGTTAGTGGATCCAAGATTGGCTGGCGTAAGCCTGGTAGTTCATGCACTCATGAGTGTTAATAATTGCATTTTTCCCTAGTCATTTTTCGTATGTTTGTCATTTTACTTTGAATATAAAAAACATTTTTAGACTTATAAGAAATATAGAAATAAAGTTGTAATTATGTGTAGGTTGACTGTCGATCTATTTATTATAAAGTCTAAATTGAGTCACAATCGACACTTTGAGAGTCACTGCAATGGATCTAATTCTTGATGTCAACTATAAAATGACTTAAGTAGAAGCATTGATTACAATTAAACTGTGTCATGATCAAGACAGCAAACACTGACAACTGTTGAATACAACACATTTCGTGTATAATAATTTATATTAAATTACTAGCTGTACCCTGAGCAACCTTTGCATAGAGTTATATTCCCTTACTTCCTACTTTCGATATAACGCAGATGCGAGACCGCTATTATTTATGTACACTAGCTGAACCCTGCTAAATCTTTGCATAGAGCTAAATCCCCTTAGGCTTGATCGGTAGGCTAGGTTATTTTTGGTTTCCGGCAGATCCGATTTTTTCATGATTGTATTTTAAACTGGAATACTGTTGTATTAATTCTTTACTTTCGATTTAACGCAGAACCCAAATCGCTTGTATTTATATAAGATTTTCAAAGAGGAACTATACATTGTCTCGAAGACAGCGTCCAAACAATACAGACATAAATAGTAATTATCAGCACAATGTGTTCAAGGTTTCATTATCATGCAAGGTTTAATTGATTTTTGTTCAAAAAGTGTGTCAGTTATAGATAAATTCAAATAATTGCATAACGACACAGACTATAACGAATAAACAACAACTCAACAGTCATGAACAATTTGTCAAGATGACATCTGATACCTTACAGTTATAATTGAGTCCATTGACTTAATCATCCAGTACATAAGTCAGTTTCAATCTTATTGAAGTTGGATCTATTTTCATAGCAATATGTTTAGATAGATACCATCATATTTTTACCAGCCTTTTCAAATTACCCCCTTCCCACACCCTCCATTTTGTATTATAATTGGTAATTTAAAAAAAAAGTATTTGTACTTTATTACAAACGATCAGTTGTAAATGTAGATTTAAATAAATAACCGTAAAATGAAAATACAATAAAAATAGTTTCAACAAATTTAATTGGCTGAAATAAAAAAAACCATTGTTTATGAAACTAATGAGGAAACAGAGAAGCCAGCATTGAATTTAAAGTTATCTGAGTTAGTTTTTTTTTTGTTTATTTCTCTAGAGCTGAACTTAATCAATGACCGGTTTGTATTGATTGTGTGAGTGTTTGAGTGTGTGTGTGTGTGTGGAGTGAGTTGTGTGTGTGTGTGAGTGTGTGTGTGCGCGCGGTATTTTTTTTTTCATCAAAGCCGGTATTCAATTACACATTTGATTTTATTGTTCTCAAAACCAGTTTGTTTATTTTTGTTTCAAAGTTAGAGTTTTAAACAATTTGATATACTTTAGGTATAATCATAACTTTGTTTGATCAACCGATCTGGCATAAAAAAAATATTTTATTTTTGTTATTGTGTATTTTGATTAACAATTCAGTATTGAGTAAACAATTCATAGGTTAGAGGTCACAGGGAGAATTAATTGGAACAGATCAAGTTGAACATATAAAATAAATTGCCATGAAATAATAGCTAGCAAATATTTGGTGGGTGTAAATTGATCAATTAATTTGATTTCATTTGATTGATTGATTGGCCAACAGAAGGGCAGTGCATTGACAGAAACATATTGACTTATTAGAAAGTGATTTGACTTGATGGTTGATTTATCGACTTATTTTTTGCATGACTGAATCATAAATGGACACATTTTTTTTACAACTAGGACAATGTTGATTGATACAACTCTTGGTTTAGATGAGGCAAATAACTAAACACAATATAAAAACAGACTTTGAAATAAGGACGAGAAGGCTGCAGAGGAAGTCATAATGATTAGTCAAATAAACAATATCGTCTGCTACACTATCGTCTGCTACACTATCATCTGATACAATATCGTCTGCTACACTATAGTCTGCTACAATATCGTGTTACACTATAGTCTGTTACAATATCGTCTGTTATAATATCGTCAGTTACATTATCGTCTGCTTTCATTCAAAAAAAGAACGTGTGGCCTACAGGTTTGTTTTCTCCATGCTCTGTGGAATTAATTTAGGTTAAAACCGGGCCCCCCCACCAGTGACCCCAGCAGAGATCCGCCATTTCCTGCAATCGTGTGTGTCACGCAGTTGTGAGTTTGAAGTTCTTCCAGAGCTGTGCCAGCTATCCGCCCCATTCTCCATGCTGGACATCAGATAAGACGATGGACATGTGATAATGAATTTTCGCTTTCATCTAATTACATAGGCGATGGACATGTCGGAACACTATGGACATTCGAAGGCTAAAGACATTATAGTGAAACAAATATGTGAGCGTGTGTGTGTGCTTTCATGTCAAGAGCATGGGTTTGTCTAAATAAGTGGACGCTCCTATTCAGTACATAATTGTGGGTGTGTCCAAAAAAAATTTGGAGGTTTCAGTTGGTGTACTTGTGTGTCATGTATTGATATGGTTTTGCGCATTGTGTGTGTTTAAAAAAATAGAAAAGAATTGAATCGTACGTATGTGTGTTTGTGTTGAAGCAAAGTTAAAAAAATTGAATATCAGTTACGTAATAATGTGTGTGTTCTGTGGTAAAACAGAAGTTGAAGAATTGAATATCAGTTAGTATGTGTGTGTTTGTGGTAAAACAGAAGTTGAAGAATTCAACATCAGTACGTATGTGTGTGTTTGTGGTAAAACAGAAGTTGAGGAATTCAACATCAGTTAATATGTGTGTGTTTGTGGTAAAACTTTTTTTTTATATTTTTTTAAAAGTTTTTTTAAAATATAGAAGTGGAATAGTTGAATATCTGTTAGTTGTATGAGTTTGTGTCAGTATATGTGGTGTATGTGTATGTGTGTGTGTGTGTGTGTGTGTATGGGTGACACTTGATGTTGTATTCATCTACCCATGTCTGCCTTCAACTTTAACCCCAGTTCTGATGTGCTCCGTAAGTTTGTTTGTTATACTTTATGTCACAATTCAATTGATTGTGTTTGTGTTGACAATCTAATTTTGATCTTGACATATCGTTAGATTTACAACCGGCTAGCCAGTCTACCATTTCACAATGTAGATCTTGCACCGGCAAAGCTTAATTTTCCAGTTCTTAAAAAAAATATTAAAGAAATGAAAACAACAGTAAATGAAAACCTCACTATTGTACATTCTGTACAAACTAACATATTATAACCACAATATGTATTTCTTAGATACAGTTCATTTGTCTCGAGCCTTGAACAATATCAATAATTGTCAATGTAATATAATAGATCGATGCATTGTGTGTATCTTTTTGTAAGCATTTGAGAGAATTAAAACTTTTATAAAAGTATAAAAAATATTTTGTGCAATTATTTTTTTACTTGGTCTCTGGTGTTTTCAAGCCGTTATTTTCCAAATGTCATTGTTTCGTGTTCAACTAGATATTTCGAGGATTTTTTTTTTTGTTTGTTTTCCTCTCTGTTTTGTTCAAACTAAAAATGTAATTCCTACTATGAACTTCGCGATTAATTTTAATATTACACGGTTTAGGAATCCTGATTGTCACAGGGGAGGCAAATTGCAAGAAAAAAAGTGAACCTGAAACTGGGTTATGTAACTTGCCAAGTGGCTCACGTTTCTCTGTCTCTCCAACTCTCTCTCTCTCTTTCTCCTCTCTCTCTCTCTCTCTCTCTCTCCCTCTCTTTCTCTCTCTCTCTCTCTCTCTCTCTCTCTTACGTCTTTCTCCCACACTGTCTTTATCTCTAATATGTATCTAAGATTGTATGTATCTATGTTCGCCATTTTTATTGGACAGTCAGCTTAGGGCGCCATTACTTATTTCTGTAGCCACAGTTATCGAAAATTCTCTAATTCCTACCACTTGTCAGGGGCCCGGGGCTAAAATAATTTGACAGTTGGTGGGCCACCCTGTTTTCTTACATTATTGGGGGCCAATCAATAGTCGTCTGGAATGTTCACTCTAATTACTCGAAAGTTGCGACAAATATTTTTTTTTGTTGGGCATAACATAGGAATGAAAAAATAATTTTAGTGCGCAACACGACGGTGTATAGGCCGATAGAACGAAACTGTTGTTCATTGTATTTAGTACTCCTTTGCTTGTGCGTCTCCCTTGTTTGTGTTGACCTTTTGTTTGTGCGTCTTGTTTGTGCGGGTTCTTTGTTTGTGCGCTCCTTTGTTTGTGCGCCCTGTTTTGTTAATCAAGATTGGAGATCAGAGTCGCGGGCGCAAAAAACGAAGAATGCGCAGCATATGTATACATACATAGTCACGCATTCACAATGCACATGCTTAGGCGTTGTATATGGTCTTCAGTGTATTTGGTATATGTAAGCAAATAATAATAATACAGCAATCAGTAACGTATGGCGAGATGATTAGTCACATGCGTTTACGTGCATCCGTATGTATGTATGCAGGTCGTTTCAGGTTATTAGCAATATATGTATGTGCGATATAAATAGGGCGTTGCAGATGAAGACGTTTGTATGAAAGGTATGCTGTATGCAGTGTAGAGTGTATGTATGTATGTATCATTTTGTTATGTATGTATGTATGTTGTATACGTATGTATTGTAATGTGTATGTGTTATTATATGTATGTATGTATTATGTATAAGTATAATGTATGTATGTAATGTATGTATGTATGTATGTATGTTGATGTATTATGGTATGTATGTATGTATGTATAAAGGTATGGGTAAAGGTATTATGCATGCGAATATGTATGTATGTATAAAGTTGTATTAGGTATGGGTGTATTATGTATGTATGCATGCATTGGTATTTATGTCCATGTATGTATGTGTATTATGTATGGTTATATACAGTATGTATGTATGTATGTATGTATGCATTACGTGCTGTATGTATAAGGTATGTGTATAAAGGTATGTATATGTATGTATGGGTGTTATATGTATGTATGTATGTATGTATGTATGTATGTATTATGAAGTGGTATGTATTATAAAGAAGATGTGTTATGTAATAAGGTATTATGTATGTATGTATGTATGTATGTATGTATGTATTATGTATGTATGTATTATATGTATACATGTATGTATGTATGTGTTATGTAAGGTATGGTTATGTATGTATGTATAAAGGTGCATGTGATATATGTAGCAAGGTATATGTATTATGTATGTGTGTATATGTATGTTTTATGTATAGTATATTATTTATGTATATAAAGGTATATGTACTATTGAATAATACAATCAGACAAAGAGCTGGGTGAGACCACACACTGGACTTGATGTCTGACGTTCTCGGGTACAATTTCGTTCGATGGACCAAATCATGTAATGGGTTTCAATTTCTTTTTTGTCCCTCCCCCCCCTCCACCCCCATTTCGTTCGTGTGGGCTCTGCTAAAAGTGCCAACATTTTTCATTGGGGAACATACCGCAACACATCAGCACACACATATAGACACACACACACACAAAAACAAACAATGAAAGTCAAACTCAAAACGTAATGAACGCACCAACAGCTCACGCCGGTTCATATAATCCATGAGTTTGTTGACAGTGAGCATGTGACGTGCGAAATGTTGTTGTAAGTCATTTTTGTTTGTCGTCATGATGGGAAATAAAAAAAATGAGCTGAAATTTTGTTGTTGTTTTATTTTAAAATCTGGCCATCTTTGTACAGCGCCGTCTACACACGTGTGCTGTTGCTAAAATTAAGGCAACACGAGTCACGTGACAAAGGAGACGTTGTTGAAGGGAAATAAGCCAACAGGGATATATCATTGTTTTGTTTTTTTAATAGGGGAAACAGGAGCGGAAGGAGAGAACACTCCACAAGAAATAATCAGAATGTAAAATAATTATAAATAGATGATACAAATATCGGCTAGTTCATTGTTTGTTTTAAAATTATTGAATTTAGCATTTATTACAATTCTGTTTATCAAGTTAGAAAGGATTGTAGATCTGTCACATTGTAAATGTACTCAAAGTTATATACTACTGTTTACAGTGATACACTTGCAACGATACATTGAAACACTGCATCAGCTGCTCGGTGGTGGCGATGTAATCAGGCCGATGTGTATGGTGGAAGATGCTGGTTCGAATCCTACTAACTTGGGCTACCTGTATTCCCGGTTGTATCTCCATGACCGTGGCACTCTTGAATACTGTAGACAGGGCCGTTTCGAGAGACGGTCGAGTTGTACAGCAGCCTAATGCTCCCTTTAAAACTATTGCCAAACTTCACTATTTAAAACTATTGCCAAACTTCACTATTTAAAACTATTGCTAAACTTCACTATTTAAAACTA
The DNA here is from genome assembly GCA_021962125.1 of Bulinus truncatus. Lineage (NCBI taxonomy): Eukaryota > Metazoa > Mollusca > Gastropoda > Planorbidae > Bulinus > Bulinus truncatus. The sequence goes on from JAGDYQ010000258.1 coordinate 802,111, forward strand.
TTGCTAAACTTCACTATTTAAAACTATTGCTAAACTTCACTATTTAAAACTAATTCCTGTTAAACCTAATGCCAGACAGACCCCGGCTCTGCAGTGTTTCCTTTAGTTTTACAAAGTCCTTTGTGGTGCGTCAGACAATACTGACTGTGAGCGTCACACGATATTGACTGTGAGCGTCACGCAATAATACTGACAGTGAGCGTCAGACAATACTGACTGTGAGCGTCACACGATATTGACAGTGAGCGTCACACAATACTGACAGTGAGCGTCAGACAATACTGACTGTGAGCGTCACACGATATTGACTGTGAGCGTCACACAATATTGACAGTGAGCGTCACACAATATTGACAGTGAGCGTCAGACGATATTGACAGTGAGCGTCACACGCTATTGACAGTGAGCGTCAGACAATATTGACAGTGAGCGTCAGACAATATTGACTGTGAGCGTCACACGATATTGACAGTGAGCGTCAGACGATATTGACAGTGAGCGTCACACAATATTGACAGTGAGCGTCACACAATATTGACTGTGAGCTGAACCAGCTGTTTCCCCTCACACATGCGCATAGAGTATCTCCAAGCCATCTCAAAGTTTTCTCCAAGTTATCTCCAAGCCTCCAAAAACTTAAGATGGGCTGAGATGAGAGGGATGCAGAAAGTTCATTTTAAAAGAGGCCCGATGGCCGGGGCTTAGAATTGAAGGTAATAGCAAGTCCTCACAGGATTCTTTTACGTTCATATGACTGCAGCGACTGTATACAATTAGTTGAATAATTTAAAATGTCCTTTGTGGAACCAGGCGATACTCTTTTCCATATGTACGGTATCCTGCCTAATGACGGGTGGGGAGTTGGGGGGGGGGGCGTATTAGTCTGTTACACTTGTGTTACCCCATCAACTAGATGTCACAGATTTTTCAATTACTGTAACAAACTGTTGGTCAGACCGGGTCAATACAGTAAGTAGCTCTCAACTTTACCCGAGCTATATCTCCCGGCAATATTTATCAGGTCTAGTCAAAAGTTGTCTCATTTTTTTATTTTCATTTTTTATGGCAACCAATGGCAACCAATGGCAACTAATATAATTCAAACCAGAATTTTTTAATTTTTTTTTTAAAATGTTTAACTGTAAGTTTTTACCGACCCTTGGAGCAACAACGGGAAATTTAAGTATCTATTAAAGATTTATTGTTGCATATTTTATCCATAAAATGTAATCTAACTCTTCCATCAACAACCTGTTTTTTTGTGTGTACGCTTCAAGTTGCTTATTATGGATAAAAACTAATAATACAAGAGATTATCTTTTGTCAAACATAAAAACCAATAATGAACAGATTCGGAGGTTTTTTTAAGCCAAATTTTTTAATGTTTACTCAAAGAAATAATTGACTTTGGTATAACAAAAAAAAAACACAGACGAAATCTCAACAGCCTAGAGAAATTTCAGTCCTGGTACATAGAAATAAGAGCAGGTCCTCGAATAAATCTCGAAACATTTTGTATTTGTGTGGAATAGTGTATTTATTTAAACACAAAAAATATATATTCATTTATATACAGCGGCGTTACCTTCTTTATAATTTAAAGGCCCATTGTATGCTCGTAATAGAATAGATGACGTCACGCAATAGGTCTTGTAGCCCTTCATCTAGAGCACAGGGATAATAGACTGGCTGCACCTACTTTCTTTCTCTCTCTCTCTCTCTCTCTCTCTCTCTATCTTCCTACCTCTCTCTCTCTCTCTCCCTCTCCTAGGAGCTTGATGATAAAGATATCTATACAGATTAACTATTTTTGCCTTATACGAGTACACATTAACCATGACACCTGACAGTTTATTTATGGGGATTAACAAAAAAAAAAAAGTTTTCATTGTTAACTTCAGACGACATCGATATTTCTGTGAAGTTGGTATCGTATCGCTTATTACATTTTCAAGAGTATTCGATTTTTTTATCCTCATATAATTTAATTAATAGAATCGGGGGGGATATTCGATTGCAAGTCCAGTAATTCTCTGATCTAATTGTGCAACTCGATTCTGCGAGGGAAGTTGGTAAAAAGCTCCCCCAACACTGGAGAATACAATGAGGATTTAAGATAACAATCTTTCCACAGAAATGTGAGATTGTTCCCCAGACTAGCTGGGAACTGGAAGATTCTCTGATATTTCTTCCCAAGTTTCATTTGTCTTGTGCTACAGAATAGATATTGGTCTCTGATGTTGTTTTTGTTTTTGTTATATTTTTTCTAATGCCGTGTTAGGCAGCCGAGATGAAATCTTGTATTTCAGATGCCACATCAGATGAAATGAAGTTTTCAGATTTTGTTTTCGAAAGAGATGTCGGGATGAAGGCAATATGATGTCAGATTTTAAGCAATAAAAATAATGAAAGGCACGAGTTTTACATTGATTTTTATGGCACGATGCTTGGGTACTTGTGACAGCCATGTCACAGTAAACGGTCAAATCACTGACTGATAGGTCCGTATGGAGTACGAAAATGTCACGGTAGATATGGTCAAGTCAATAAATGATAGATCCATACAGCGTACAACGTCATTGTAGATAGTCAAGTAAATGCATGAAGAATGATCAGAGTAATTTAATTCAAAATAAGACTTGATCTAAAGGGCCCAACTCGTGAATGGGCACCTATTGAGTCCCCTAACTTGTATACACCTTTGCTGCTGTCAGGGGCGGCCCTAGCTGTACGTTTAAATGTACCACGGGCTGAGGGGGGGTCTAGATAGGGAGCCTACAGACGTATCTGTAGAATATTTATCGGATCAAAGCAACTTCTCGCTGGGCCAACTTAAGGGGCGGGACCTGTAGCTGTGGTCGTGGTGGCCACCTCGTAAAGGCCACTGGTGTTAGTTGTGGGGGGAAAATTGTTTCCCGATTGTTTGCCACAGAAGTCAATTTAGAACATCAGAGAAAATGTATTACCAACATTAGAAAGTGGGGTCCTAAAAGGATGGGTAGCTAGGCCTTCAGTAGTCCAACAATGAGTGGTAGCTAGGCCTTCAGTGGTCCAACAATGAGTGGTAGCTAGACCTTCAGCAGTCCAACAAAGAGTGGGTAGCTAGACCTTCAGCAGTGCAACAAAGAGTGGGTAGCTAGACCTTCAGTAGTCCAACAAAGAGTAGATAGCTAGGCCTTCAGTAGTCCAACAAAGAGTGGGTAACAATGCTTCCATGTCTTACATAAGTTTATTACTCTTATATATGGAAATGATCCAATGCCACATTGTTATTCAGCTTCATTCTACTATATATGATTTCTAACAAGATTTCTAAAGTTCCACAAAAAAATATTATGAGACAAAAAGGTAAAAGCATCGATAAAAAAACATTGTGAAAGACTATAATACTATTAAACTATCTGCATAATATCTTTCTTTCTCTGCCATGCCAACAGTGACCTTCAACTCTTTATTCAATGCTCAAAAAAAAAACCTGGTTTTATTTTTCTACATTCTGACAAAATAATAACAAACTTCTTTTCTTCAGATTTCGTATTCATATATTTTTTTTTTTTGCTATTTTTTTGTTTTTTGTAGTTTTTAATATTTCCATCAAAGAACAAGTTGAGTCTAATTTATCAGACTATTGTTATAGTGTATTATTGTTATATTGTACTTCTCGTTGAGATTTTCAATTGTTTTATTTCGAACGTTTCAGTTTGATTGTCTGGTTCCAATGATGAATGTATTCCTTCTACTTTGTACACATTGTCATCAGTTTTTGTTTTTATTCTACCACTTTATTTATACAGTTAATGCAGTGCATCAAGACATAGAGGAAAGGGCGGGGGGATATATTTTACCAGAAATCGTAACAATGTTTCTCTTTAAAAAAAAAAATAAAAACATTTTTTTTTAATTGATTTTAAAAAAATATATAATTTTGAGGCTAATAAAAAATCTGATGTTTGTCGTGAAACTAATCAATTAAGGCCACTGTTAACATTGTTTTACTGTGGTCTGAGTCCACATTGTTACATTCATACTCCACTGTTTTGTTTTTATCTCGCCTCCATTGTTTTCTCTCTCTTTCTCTCTCTCTCTTTCTCTCTTTCTGTTCTACTTTCTTATCTTCTCTCTACACCTCTACCATCACTTTCGCTATCTCCCTCTCTCTCTATCTTCATCCCTCTTTCTCTCCCCCTCTTTCCCTCCCTCTCATCAAATGTGCGTCACTCAACTGTTGGTTTTTACACATGCTTTTATCTCAAATTGTCTTGTTGTTTTATAGCCTCGGGCAGTGTCCGTTGTTTTGGGAAGGACAAGCCTTAATGACCACTGGCCTAATCCACATAGTTAACCAAATATAGGACTTGGATCGGTTTAAAGAAAGGACCTCGTCTGAGAACACACCCCCCTCCTCACCCCCTCCACGCACACACGCACTGCAATCAATGTGTGAGGGTGACTTGTAGACAACATTGTCTTTTGATAACTTGTGATGGACGAGATAATTGAACTGAGATGATTTTTTAGATTGAACACATAATGAAGGCTCTGAAATCTATAAACAAAGTTTGTTAATAAAAAACATTGTTATTGATTTAAACACAAGATCAATGAAACCGAATGAATTGAAATAGGTTTGTGACATTGAACTATTGACATGAGCATCCATTTTAGCAAATTTAATCCACTGAACTGAATTTTTAAAAATTGGTATCAAATCTATTTACTATATTGGTGACCAAATGTACATACGCATGACGTAATTGTTGAGTTGGAGCTGGCCTCAATATAAATGAGAACACTGTATCTATTTAGTGTATTGTATGAAAGACCTTATTTATATAATACAAACTTGAATGCAGCCCTCATTTACATACGGAAAGATCTAGTCAGTACTATATTATCTTTCGTCCTTTATTGACAATATATAAATGGTATCAGTCGATGTTAACTTTTTTGTTGCGTCAATATTATATATCTTGCTGTGTCTATATTATCTAACTTGATGTGTCTATATTATCTATCTTGCTATTTCCATAATATATATCTGGCTATGTCTATATCATTTATTTTACTATGTTTATAACATCTATCTTGTGGCA
>JAGDYQ010000258.1:807703-872703 GCA_021962125.1 Bulinus truncatus
TAACAGTGCTGATTGATCTGATTGACCTAACTGAGCTGATTGATCTGAATGATCTAACTGAGCTTATTGATCTGCTGGACCTAACTGAGCTGATTGATCTGAATGACCTAACTGAGCTGATTGATCTGATTTGACCTAACTGAGCTGACTGATCTGATTGACCTAACAGTGCTACTGATCTGAATGACCTAACTGGGGGGGGGGGGGGGGGGGGGGGGGGGGGGGGGGGGGGGGGGGGAGCTGATTGATCTGAATGACCTAACTGAACTGATTGATCTGATTGACCTAACAAAGCTGAGATTGATCTGAATGACCTAACTGAGCTGATTGGTCTGAATGACCTAACTAAGCTGATTGATCTGATTGACCTAACTGAGCTGATTAGATCCGATTAATCTACCTGAGCTGATTGAGCGGATGGTCACCAAAAAAAAAAAAAAAAAAAAAAGACCTAACTGAGCTGATTGATCTGGATTGACCTAACAGTGCTGATTTGATCTGAATGACCTAACTGAGCTGATTGATCTGAATGGTCCTAACTGAGCTGATTGATCTGATTGACCTAACTGAGCTGAATGATCTGATTGACCTAAATGAGCTGAATATTGATATGAATGACCTAACTGAGCTGATTGTGATCTGATTGACCTAACTGGTGCTGATTGATCTGATTGGACCTAACTGAGCTGATTGATCTGATTGACCTAACTGAGCTGATTGATCTGATTGGCCTAACTGAGCTGATTGATCTGATTGACCTAACTGTGCTGGATTGGATCTGATTAGATCTAACTGGAGCTGATTGATCTGATTGACCTAACTGAGCTGATTGATCTGAATGACCTAACTGAGCTGAGTTGATCTGATTGACCTCACAGTGCTGATTATCTGATTGACCTAACTGAGCTGATTGATCTGAATGACCTAACTTAGTTGATTGGTCTGAATGACCTAACTGAGCTGATTGATCTGATTGGACCTAACTGAGCTGATTGATCTGATTGACCTAACTGAGCTGATTGATCTATTTTGACCTAACAGTGCTGATTGATCTGAATGACCTAACTGAGCTGATTGATCTGATTGACCTAACTGAGCTGATTGATCTGATTGACCCAACTGTTTTCTGATTAAGATCTGATTGACCTAACTGAGCTGATTGATCTGATTGACCTAACAGTGCTGATGGATCTGATTGACCTAACTGAGCTGATTGATCTGATTGACCTAACTGAGCTGATTGATCTGAATGACCTAACTGAGCTGATTGATCTGATTGGTGTCTCACAGTGGCTGATTGATCTGGATTGACCTAACTGAGCTGATTGATCTGAATGACCTAACAGTGCTGATTGATCTGATTGGATCTGTCTTAGCTGATTGATCTGATTACCTAATCACCAGAGCTGATTGATCTGAATGACATAACTGGAAAGCTGATTGATCTGATTGACCTCACAGTGCTGATTGATCTGATTGACCTAACTGAGCTGATTGATCTGAATGACCTAACAGTGCTGATTTATTTGATTGATCTAACTGAGCTGATTGATCTGATTGACCTAACTGGAGCTGATTGATTTGATTAACCTAACTGATCTGATTGATATGAATGACCTAACTGAGCTGATTGATCTGATTGACCTAACAGTGCTGATTGATCTGAATGACCTAACTGAGCTGATTGATCTGATTGACCTAACTGAGCTGATTGATCTGATTGACCTCACTGGAGCTGATTGATCTGAGTTGACCTAACTGAGCTGATTGATCTGAAATGACCTTAACTGAGCTGATTGATCTGTTAGACCTAACAGTGCTGATTGATCTGAATGACCTAACTGAGCTGATTGATCTGAATGACCTAACTGAGCTGATTGATCTGAATAACCTAACTGTGCTGATTGGTCTGAAATGACCCTAACTGAGCTGATTGATCTGATTGACCTAACTGAGCTGATTGATCTGATTGACCTAACTTGAGCTGACATTTGATCTGATTGACCTAACAGTGCTGATTGATCTGATTGACCTAACTGAGCTGATTGATCTGATTGACCTAACAGTGCTGATTGATCTGATTGACGTAACTGACCTGATTGATCTGAATGACCTAACTGAGCTGATTGATCTGATTGACCTAACTGAGCAGATTGATCTGAATGACCTAACAGTGCTGATTGGTCTGATTGACCTAACTGAGCTGATTGATCTGCTTGACCTATCAGAGCTGATTGATCTGATTGACCTATCATGGTGGGTTAATCTGAATGACCTAACAGAGCTGATTGATCTGATTGACCTAAAAGTGCTGATTGGTATAAGTGACCTATTAGAGCTGATTGATCTGATTGACCTATCAGAACTGATTGATCTGATTGACCTAACTGAGCTGATTGATCTGAGTTGACCTATCAAAAGCTGATTGATCTGGAATGGACCTAGCGAGCTGATTGATCTGATTGACCTATCAGAGCTGATTGATCTGATTGAGCTATCAGAGCTGATTGATCTGATTGACCTATCAGAGCTGATTGATCTGAATGACCTAACAGAGCTGATTGATCTGATTAACCTATCAGAGCTGATTGATGTGAATGACCTAACTGAAGAGCTGATTGATCTGAATGACCTAAAAGTACTGATTGGTCTGACTTACCTAGCAGAGCTGATTGATCTGATTGACCTAACTGAGCTGATTGATGCTGATTGACCTATAAGAGCTGATTGATCTGATTGACCTAACTGAGCTGATTGATCTGAATGAACTAAAAGTGCTGATTGGTCTGATTGCCCTGTGTTGAGCTGATTGATCAGAATGACCTAACTTAGAGCTGATTGATCCTGATTGACCTATCAAAGCTGATTGATCTGAATGACTTAACCAGTGCTGATTGGTCTGATTGACCTAGCAGAGCTGATTGATCTGATTGACCTACCTGAGCTGATTGATCGATCCACTAACAACTCAGGTCCTGGCTAAAGATTTTTTTTTTACTGAAATGTAAATTGGTCGTGAAATCTGTAGATCGCTTGCAGTTCACCCCTATAACCTAATACTGCAGCGAATGGTATCAGAAGGGAAAAAAATCACTGAATGTTTTGTAAAATAGAGTTCGAAACATCGCAATTTAAAACTATAACTCCAAATTAGGAAGTACTGTCTACTTGTGTGTAGTGTTTAGATGGAATGTCTCTAGTTTTCATGGTCTGGTATGATTTATGTTACAGAAGTGATCTGTTTTAATCAGCTGTCAAACTAGATCACATGCGAAGCCACCCCACCCCTGTGTTGCTTTACTTCCCTCTTAAGTCTGATACTTTTGGGACTTAGCCTAGGGCCCTAATATATATACTTCGCCCCTCCCACACACACACACACTGACACACATTAGGAAGACTGTTGTGGAATATCGAAATCTATTCGTTAAGGTATCACCATACAATTTGATGGTTCACTAATGAAATCAAGTTAACTGTTTGTTTGTTATTGGCCAATGCAAACTAGGGGGCGGCCGAGTAATCGGATCGGTATCGGACCGATGTTGGCACTATCGGTTAATATCGGATCGGCCGATTTTTGTAGGGAGCGACCGATAGTCGGACCGATAGCTGACACTTTTGGTTAACTACCGTACCGGCCGTTTTTTGGCTGCCGATACATTGTTTTTTTTTCCACAAGTCTAGTAACTCTAAACTGGTTTTGGTTTCACAGAGTTAAAGTTTAATTGCAGACTTCCAGTTAACTGTTCACTGCGTTAAGTGATTTTTTACTGATATAATTAAGTGTTTTTAATTTTTCAAACTTTTTTGAAAAATCTGCTACAAGTAAATTCAGTAAAAATTACAAAGATCAACGAAGAAAATTATTTTAATTTCATCAAGCAACTTTCACAAGTTAGTGAAGTTACAATTAAAAGTGTAATACATTTTTACTTTTTTTAGTTTTACATTAATTATTTACAACTTTATCTTACTTTCTGTTTGTGTACAAGTAAAAAAGTAAAAACAACAAATTGTTTATAAGTTTAATTTTAAACAATAAACATGCAGATTTCTGAGATTGTGGAGGGTTTAAAGGTTTCTGACTTCGGTCTTCCCGGGTCTGTCTTTTTCAAATCTTTAGTTCTTCTAATCTTCTTCATCTGCAAGACAACCCTTTCAATAATAGCTTAAAATATCGGTATCGGCAAAAAGCTGACGAAAAATATCTTTAGTTCTTCTAATCTTCTTCATCTGCAAGACACCCTTTCATTAATAGCAAAATATCGGTATCGGCAAAAAGCTGACGAAAAATATTGGTATCGGACTATCGGTAAAAAGGCATATCGGTCGCTCCCTAATGTAAAAATGCTGTTTGTAATAAAGAAAATTCAAATCGTGGATTATTATCAAACAAATTCAACTGAAATAAACAATTACTGGACAGATGTAACAACCTCGAGTTTTTTTCTTTTATAAGTTTCTGATAAATTTTATTTGTTCCTATTGTATGTTAATGTTAAGTAATTCAATCGTCCAATTGTCTTGTACTTCATTGTGGGGCCGACCACTCTATCAACCTAACGTAGTTACGCCACAGACAGTATATATTTTTATAAATTACAATTATTAGCTGTAATGAAACTAGCAAGCTGCTATATATATATATATATATATATATATATATATATATATGTATATCTAGCTCGTTTGTGTATTCATCCATATTCTGTTTCAATTACATATACATACTTGTATCGTGTAAACTAGTCGAATGTGTACTCGTAGTTATTCTATATGTTACATCGTTTAGTCAGTATAAAAAATTTTTACTTAGACTTTCTGTGTAGTATATATGTACCAGACATCTAAATCTTCCATCAGTTCGGCTCTTTATTTTCCAATATTTCATGTCACCCCCAACCCCCCTCCACCACGCCATCGCCTCCCCCATCCACCCCTAGACACCTCTCCCCCACACACGTTGTATTACGTTGTGTCATGAAATCAATAGGACAGACAGAAGACACTGGGAGAGAGGGGGAAGGTCTTGGGAGAGTGAGGACTGACCAAATTACGACGTGAGTTTTAAAAAAAAACAACAACACGGCATTGGAATGAAATAGATCCTGATTTCGTTTTGTAGGGAATAACTTGGTTAGTGAGGGCTGTCTTTGTGGAGGTACTAGGGGGGAGGAAAGGGGGGGGGGGGAGGACGAAGTGATTGTGCGGAGGTTGTTTACAGTGGTGACACCTGAGATGACCTACGTCCAAGGATAGGATATCAACAGCACACATGACATACACATGTCCTCAGATATGACATCTTGCGATCTGCTTGGATGTAACAATTACTTAAGTGGTTAATGCCATGACCTTGAATCGGCTTTGAACGACATGAATTTCGAATAACATGACTTTAAATGACATAACTTTGAATATCATGACTTTGAAAGACATAACTTTGAATATCATAACTTTGAATGACATAACTTTAAATGACATTACTTTAAATGACATAACTTTGAATGATATGATTTTCAATAACATGACTTTGATTGACAAGACTTTAAATGCCATAACTTTGAATTTGCTAACATGACATAACGTCCTAGAGCTGCCGGGTGCTGGTGTTTAAATGTCATTACGTTAGATTGGATAAAATGTAAGAATTACTTCATGTCAATATAAAAATTGTTTCATAATGTGATGGCATTTAATGTGTCATTACATGAAATTGTCTCAACGTGATGGTGTTAATGTGTCATTACATGAAATTGTCTCAACGTGATGGTGTTAATGTGTCATTACATGAAATTGTCTCAACGTGATGGTCTTAATGTGTCATTACATGAAATTGGAGTTTGTGTCAATAAGATATCACACAAGGTTATCACTATTTGATCGTATAGATGTGCCATTTCATCCTGCTTGCTATCATTGTGTGCGAAAGCATTAACATTCTCATGCTGGTGACGACCCACTCACTATACCCCAAGGCCATCTCATCAAATCCATAATGAGTCATGATTATGTTTCCGTTGTAAGGCGTGTGCCGTTACATAACAAACACATACTAATCATTGGATTATATGCCAATAGATGGAGGATTTTGTAGATACATTTCTACTTAGCAGATCATCTTCATCAATGTGCCACTTAATTAACGAGTGGAGAAGGAAGGGGGGAAGGAAGGGGTAATTGCTGTTGGCATTTCCTCTATTCCTCCCCCAGTCGTAAGTTCCCCGAGGGTGGGGAGATTTTGGCCTCTGCATTCCCTAACGTTGCCTGTCCTGTTATTTCTAGGACGGCCACTACGGCGTGCTACTTCCAGGACACCCATGAATTATAGTTTGACCAATAGGATTACGAGCTGAGCCGCGACCGATACAGTTTTGCAGTGTGACCAAGAGTTGTCTCCCGGAACCCACCAGATCATGAATACTTTCCAGGGACAAACGTGCCGTGGATTTTAATGCTCCATGCATGACATTCGCTGCAGAATTCTAAGGGACATAATCATCTGGTCATATCTAGACATCAATCTGGGGACTATGGTCGTGCGATAAAGCGCTCGACTGTCGACTTGAAGGTACCTGGCTCGATCTCCGGTGAGGACCAAGGAAATTTTTTTCAGGTTTTGGCTCAAGTTATTAATATATCTCCCGTGGTGCCTCCATGGCCATTGCACTATCGGCTATGGTGGGGATGAAAGAAGGGCACCATAAAAACTTTCCCATTAGTGGTTTATAGGATCTAAGATACTTTATCTCATCCTTACAGGGACTTCACACACATATATCTAGCTAGATGGTCTTTAGATAAGCTAAAGGACCTGTCCATTTAGCTGCACTTATCTATCTGATTTTTATATGAGTTAAGGGACCTGTTCTTCTAGCTGCACTTATCTATATGATTTTTATATGAGCTAAGGGACCTGTTCATCTAGCTGCACTTATCTATATGATTTTTATATGAGCTAAGGGACCTGTTCATCTAGCTGCACTTATCTATATGATTTTTATATGAGCTAAGGGACCTGTTCTTCTAGCTGCACTTATCTATATGATTTTTATATGAGCTAAGGGACCTGTTCATCTATCTTCATCTATCTATATGGTCTTTTAGATGTGCATCTACTCAGTCACAAATGACGCCTTGGTCATTTTGGCATATTTCCCACCAGCAACCCTCAGTTGGGTTTTTTTCCTGACCACACCCCATCTAACCCCCCCCCCTCATGTACCGTATTAGTTTATCAATCAGCCATCTTTTGGATTATGGTTTCCCCTCCCCCCTTCAGTACAACAAATTAAACTTATCACTGACTTATATCAGTTCCCGACGTGATATTTACGCCCTCCAATAGACAGTCCGCCTGCTAGAAATAATGACTCACAATTAGACTAATGACATAGTGCCTGCCATTCCATACATTTCGTTCTCTATCACTCTAGAAAGTTCTCCTTCTTTAACTGCATCGTCATTGTAATCCCTTCCCCCCCCCCCACCCCACCTCCACCCCCAAAGCCAAACATTTTATCAGCTCCAACCATCTTTATACCAGAGTCACTCTCACACACACATACGCTACACACCAGACAATTACTTCACCACTTTATTAGAAATGACAAAACGTATCATTAGTAGCTAAATGCGTTGGCATTAACATAATAATATAATTTAAAGTTCATTTTGTTATATATATCTATCTATCTATCTATATATATATATATATATATATATTTATTTATCAGGGGAAATGTATTCATTTTAACAATCAAGCTTCATTTGTTGAATCAGTCTGACAAGTAACAGAGTTTACACGGTGACAAGGGATTAGACGAGGGGGGGGGGGGAGAAGGGGCATTCACAGATGTACATTTATCAAGATTACATGTCCGGGGGGGGGGGAATGACAGACAACAGACCGACGTGGAATGTCCTTCACCTGACAATATCAATCGGGAGATCTATTGCTGATACAGCCGGGACGGACACGGCTACTTCTAAGAGACCCCCTCCTCCCCCACCCAAATACTGCGCACGCTGAAATCTAACAATTAAGCAATGTTAAAATTACTAACAAACACTACACGCTGAAATCTGACAACTACGTCATGCAATTCACACTACACACTGAAATATAACAAATACGTCATGCAATACACACTGAAATATGACAAATACGTCATGCAATACACACTACACACTGAAATATACAAATGCGTCATGCAATACACACTACACACTGAAATATGACAAATGCGTCATGCAATACACACTACACACTGAAATATGACAAATACGCCATGTAATCAAACACTACACTCTGAAATATGACAAATACGTCATGTAATAAACACTACACTCTGAAATATGGAAAAATACGTCATGAAACAAACACTATACTCTGAAATATGACAACTACGTCATGTAACAAACACTACATACTGTAACCTGACAACTACGTCTGTAACAAACACTACATACTGTAACCTGACAATTCTATTTCGTGGTGTTTCTCCAAATCAGTCAACGTGACACAATGAGTTGGGTCACGCGACTGCCGATGGTTTATTTGGCTCACGACTAACGCTCTGAGCCAAGACGACTCAACATCGTTGCGGGGGGGGGGGGGTTCTCTTGGGGGCAGGGGGGGAAGAAGCCTGGAGGACGGACTTAATGTCTTAAAGCCGGAGTCTGGCGGGTTAAGCAATTCTCGCTTTAATTCAGGTCGGCACGCTGACGACTGATGTGTGTTGTTCTGGACACAGCTGGCAAGTGACGACATAGAGTGGTGTAAGGGGGAGGGGAGGGGAGCGGAGGGTCAGACGGTGGCCGGTGCATAATTGTACATGAACACTGGACTAAGGGACAAATGTTACAAAATGGCTATATTCTGAAGCTAGAAACTGAATCTATTCATACTGAACTTCCCGACAGAAGCTACTACCTCAATCTATTCATACTGAACTTACCAACAAAAGCTACCAACTGAATATATTCATATTGAACTTACCGAAGAAGCTACAAACTGAATCTATTCATACTGAACTTACCGACAGAAGCTACCAGCTGAATATATTCAAAATGAACTTACCAACAGAAGCTACCAACTGAATATATTCAAAATGACTTTACCAACAGAAGCTACCAGCTGAATATATTTAAAATGAACTTACCAACAGAAGCTACCAACTGAATATATTCAAAATGAACTTACCAACAGAAGCTACCAACTGAATATATTCAAAATGAACTTACCAACAGAAGCTACCAAATGAATATATTCATACTAGGCCTAATGACATATGACAGAGTGACTCTTTTAGTGACCTACTGACATAGAGAATCTGTCTAAAGCCCCCACCCCCCACCAACCTCCACTGACAAAGGTACCCCCAGCTAGTAGTAATATGACAATTCGAATGATCTTTAATCAAGATAAAGTTAAAACTCACTAAGTATTACGATATAGTGCGAGTTAGGTCATCATAAATCTATAATAGAAATATATTGTACTAGCTCTACCCTGCAAAACCTTTTCATACAGTTATATCCCCCTAGGCTTGATCGGTAGGCTAGGCTATTTTTGGTTTCGGGTAGATTCGAAATCTTCATGATTGTATTTTAAACTGGAATACTGTTGTATTAATTCTGTACTTTCGATTTAACGCAGAAATCAAAATCGCTATTATCTTATTAAATTTTTATATATTGTATTGTAATATAATGTACTGTAAAATATTGTATAGTTATATATTATATTGTTATATATTGTAAGGTTAAATATTGTATCATTATATATTGTATTGTTATATAATTTATAATTATATAATGTATTGTTATAAATTGTATTGTTATATATTTTATTTTTATGGAGACATCAGGGAACCGACTGTAACTTAGCCATAAAAATCTGGCAAGATTTCTGCTTAGGGCTTTGAAAAATACTTCAGTTCATCATAAGTGGACTAAGATGTAACAAAGATACCGTTATTGAGTGATGGACTGAGATGTAGCAAGAATACCGTTATTTAGTGCTGGACTGTAATGTAACAAGAATACCGTTATTGAGTGCTGGACTGATATGTAACAAAGATACCGTTATTTAGTGCTGGACTTACAGATATCACTAAGTCAATGAGTCAATTACTTTTAGTTTGACAAGTATAGCTTCTTGAAACAAAATTAAGCAATGACCATGCCTTGGTAATGTATTTAGTTAGCTTATTGAGAAAACATTTCAAAATACTTCAATCAACTCTAAGCAAAACTGTATAGCTTGCTCCATATAATGACGACTCCGTTTATAATTCGTGTCGGAATAAATTTCCATGAGAAAAGTTATAGTTCAATTTCTTGTAAGAATAGACACTCCTGAACCTATTAACAATAGCTTCAGTTTATACAGACATTATAACAGACATTATAACAGACATTATAACAGACATTATAACAAACATTATAACAGGCATTATAACAGAGGAGGAGAGCATTACTATCTTTTATTATTTGATGACATAAACGCAGGAGTAATTTATGTTTGTTCACACAGTCAAGGGTAATCTATTATCCTGTACTCATGTCCTATCTAAATGTGTCATGTAATGGACGTGTCCGGTGATGGAGGTCAGGCTACCCGCTGACCAGTCACGCGATGCCAGCAGGGTAAGACGTGTGAACGAGTTGACTTCATAAAATGGGAAGTTGCCAAGAAAACTTTGATGGAATGGGGGCGACGTTCTACGGGCGACAAAGTGCCCAATACCATATCAAAAGAATGGGGCGTCAAAGTAGCAAATTCCATATCAAAGTGCCCAGTACCATATCAAAAGAATGGGGCGACAAAGTGCCCAATACCATATCAAAAGAATGGGGCGACGCATCTGGCGATGATTCTTAAGAAGAGGATGATTTGGGCGTGGTACCTCAAGAACAATGTGCAGACATTGCGTCACGTAGGAATCAAAGAGTGAATTAATTACGCCAGCTTTGTTCTCGGATCACATGAACCGGAAGTGTAATTCAAGAGTTACTGGGCAGTGTAAACATTGGAAATGACCCGGTGGCTGGACTGCCGTTGACCATGTGACTGAGGTATAGGGTTCGAATGTTGCCTTAACATTTTTTTCTCTTGTGAAACACTTAGGGACTATATAGGCTTGTTATTTGTTTTTAAAAACTCACATGAATAGAACAGAAACACACACACACACACACACACACACACACAAGCTAACACTAACACACACCTATTAACACTCTCTCACACACTCACACCAACTAGTAAAGACACACAATTTTACACACACAAGCTAACACACACACACGCACACACACCGATTAACTCTCTCACACACTCACACCAACTAGCAAAGACACACAATTTTACACACACAAGCTAACACTCACACACACCTATTAACACTCTCTCTCACACACCAACTAGCAAAGACACACACACACACACACACCGACACACACACAGACAGACACACAGAGGATGAGATAAATTGAAAAAGAAGGAACTTGAAATAAGTACGTGATCTATTTACAAGAACAATGTGTGCTCAAGAGTGAGCGGAAAGATACCATTACCCACTCACAACAATTCACCACAGTTTGTATAACGGTTTACCCTTCTCTCCAGTCAAATAAATTAGTCCCATTCTGACGTAAAATTGTCCCATCTCGACATAAAATTGTCCCATCTCGACATAAAATTGTCCCATCTCGACATAAAACGTGTACCCTGCTTTCATTCCTGGGGGTTAGATTTGTTTGTCCAGCGCGAACACGTTGTTGGGAGGGGAGGCGGGTGTGGATACAAAATTCTATCCTCGTACTCCTCACTTTGCAGTTGTTTTTTTTTATGACCTCAGCGAGTCACACCCCCCTCCCCCTCCCTCTTCCATCACCTCACAGGCCCAAGGAAAACTGGTTTTTGCAGTTCTGGCCTACAGATTAAGTCGCCGGTTTTCTGTTGGCTTTAAAATAATAAATAAAAAGAGTTTTAAAATAGAACCATGGCTTTATCTCGTTGTTCCCCCCCCCCCCCCCAGTGTCCCCTCAGTGTCCCTGGTGTACACTGATAGAATACTAACGACATCCAGTTGAATATAAGGATGTTTTATTGGGGGCTGATAGCAGTTTCATTTCATGGTAGTCTTTGTAATTGTGGTCATTTGATACAGTTTATTTATTTAAGTAAAAAACTTAATCAAGATATTAAGTTTTAGAACTAGTGTTTGCGGCTTACATCGTAATTTGATTACATGGTAATTTGATTACACTTAAACTTAATCCGAAAATGAGAAACATGAGAGCTTTTAGCGTATTGACACGGCATTTGAATCAGTGAGTTCTTCTCCAATATCCAATAACCCAGCCAACTTTTATAGTTTTATGTATCAAAATTTGTAATCGTATCGGTATCGGATGTTTGGAGAAATATCGACAATTTCGGATTCGGTATAAATAGGCCCACCAATTGTTACAACCGTTTCATTACTGAACCTGTTGTATTAAAGAACGTGGCAGTGAAATGGTTCATAGAGGTAAAGCAGATATAATAATCTGATATTGAACAATTTTAGTGCTACTGAATATTTTCCCCATAGCTCAAACTATGATTGCAAATTTCTACTTGATTTTTATGCGTCAAAGAGTTATTTTTAGAAACTACTCATTTGTCATGTGATATCAATATGAAATGTCTTATCTGAAGCAGATATATATATTTTGAGACGAAATGGCTTTAAAACAGATATCAGACATTTCCCGGCTGTTCCTATGTAACTGATTGACACCCACCTCCGAACGTACTAAATGACTTCCGGTACCCCTCATGTACAACACAATCCGCCTCAGAGAAAGCGAGAAACATTGCCGACTCGTACATTCTACCACACGGATGTACCAACCAATGAAAAGATGATTCGCTCGATAGCAAAGATCTATTTATAGCAGCCATATTTGGTCTGAAAATTTTATTTATTTTTTCTATTTTGGCTAAAAAAACCCATTACATCAGAAATGTTTATGTATGTAGTATACTCTTGCTAAACTTTGAGATTTATTGACTGCTGTACTTGAACAAAAAAATAAAAGTCGACATAGTGACATTTGGTGTACCCTATCATTTAGTTGGTACGTAGATTCGATCATTTTAATCATACATATTACACGGTGCCAGATAGGACTGGCTTAGATGTTCTAGATATGACATGACACAGAAGATCACCGTCTTCCGTTCTGTTCCGTGCTAAACTATTAAATCCTGCTAAACATTTATTTAGTCACATTACTGTTAGCTTAAACTTGGTCACCTGTTAGTATGAACTGAAATCTAGCATACTATATTCCATACTATATTCTTGGTGTCAGCAGAAAACTAATATACTTTTAGTGTCAAGTTAAATCTAGTGTACATTTAGTATGAACTTAAAACTAGTATACATTTAGTATCAACTTAAACTTAGCTAACTCTCAAAGCAAGTCAACTGTATAACAATATTTCCTCATTGTTAAACTTTAATTTCTTTCAGCATTCTAGAAATTAATTTAAAGACGTCCTGTTTTTAAAGGTTTAAAATTTTTAGGGCTTTGGAGGACCCAGACAGACACTTCAATAGTATACTGAAATGGCTGCATTGGTTTCGGAGGGGGCGTTGCCCGGGGCAGGGAGGTGGGTTATTTTCCTTATCTTTCTATATGGACGGCATTGGTATAACGTAGACGGTCTACTTCTAATTAATGCAGTGTTTAATTAATTAAGTGTTTATTAAAGTAAAATATATATACTAAAGGCAGTAGATACTAAAGATTTGATAGTTATAGAATCGGTCTACATACTTCAGGTAGTAAAGATTTGATAGTTATAGAATCGGTGTACGTACTTAAGGTGGTAAAGATTTGATAGTTATAGAATCGGTGTACGTACTGAAGGTGGTAAAGATTTGATAATTATAGAATCGGTCTACGTACTGAAGGCAGTAAAGATTTGATAGTTATAGAATCGGTCTACGTACTGAAGGCGGTAAAGATTTGATAAAATATGTCCACTTACTTAACTCGGCCGTTGGCTCCTATGTCGTCGTCTGTGGCTGATAACGTGATCACCCGGTAACCAATCGGCTTATCCTCCTCCACCGACACGTCATACGTCTGCTGGGAGAACCTGGGCGGGTTGTCATTCACGTCCAGCACCGACACGTTCACGGTCAGCTCCCCGGAGCGACGCGGCGACCCCCCGTCCATGGCCACGACCTTGAGGAGGTAGAAGGGCCGGGTCTCCCTGTTCAGCGGGGACTTGACGAACAGCTGTGGCACCAGGCTGTCGTCCAGGTTCCTGGACACCTTCAGCTCGAAGGTGTCGCTGTTGGGCTTGAGGGTGTACGTCTGGATGGTGTTGTTCAGGATGTCAGGGTCGGTGGCGGCGATGATGGGGATGGAGGTGAACTCGGCCGCGTCCTCTAAGATGTTGACGGGCCAGATGAGCTGCGGGAACTGAGGGTGGTGGTCGTTGACGTCGCGGATGATGACGTAGATTTTGATGGTGTAGAACTGCTGCCCGGACTCGGACTGCGCCGCGGCGCTGAGGACCAGCTTGCACTGGGGGTCGAAGCGGCACAGGGCCTCCCGGTCTATCCTGGCGGCCGTCCTCAGGACCCCGGTGGTGTTCCCGATGGTGAACAGGTTGATGACGGACTGGGAGAGAGGGAGGAGGCGGTAGCTCAGCGACCTGTAGTCCTCGGCGCTCAGGAGGTGCGAGATGTTGGAGTCTCGACCCACGTCGCCCACCATGCTGTCCTCGGGCAGCTCCTCGTTGATGATGTAGGTCGGCTCGAACAGCTGGCCTCGACATTGTTCTATAAATAGCATAGCCACGAGGCTCGTGACGTAGATGAAGGACATCCGGGTGAACTCGTTGAATGCCGCCATGTTTTATTTTATACGAAGCCTGTTTTTGTTTGAGTTGAAAAGTTAACTAAAAGATAAATAAAAAATAAATTTCTTTAAATCTTCGGTTATTTTTTTTATTAATTGAAAACAGGCGTCATGTATTTTTTGTTATTTCTGACATCACATTAGCGTACTAATGGTGACGTCAATAACGTTTCTTCCATACTGACGTCATTCAAAAACAATTTCCGTCGCCCACTGTTTAAAGTTCATGACGACTTTCTTTGACACAGATGTACAATCTGTGAAAGCGGTCGCCCCGTTATGTTCAGCACTTCTTTACTTATTTAAAAAAAAAAATAATAATTTTTGTGTGTTCAGATGGTTGAAGAAAACTTGAAAATGATCGATATATGAAAACCACACGCGAAATAACAGGAGAGAGAGAGAGAGAGAGAGAGAGAGAGAGAGAGAGAGAGAGAGAAATATATGATAAAGCGAGTCCTCGGAAGTAATCGAATACAGAGCGTGACCGTGGCTCACCTTAACCTCGTGCTCAGAACTTGTTCGACTAACAGATTATAATCGATACCGCCCTCCTGGTTTGTCGTTGTCATCTTTCTTTTTGTGCCGATTGTCGTCTTCTCCTTCCACTGGAAATTTGTTTGAGTTTTTTTTTTTTGTGTTTCTATGTTTTTGTGTGTGAGCGTTCTCACAAACACAATGAAGTTTATCTGGGAGTCGCTTTCTTGGTTTTTATTTTCCCGTTTGTACTGACCTGGCGAAGAGTTCTGAAATGAGATGAAAAAAAAGAAAAAGGCGATAGAAAGTTTAGCTGAGGGGAGGTGTGTGGGGAGGGGGTTAGATTTGTCTGTGCCCTGGTCATTAATATGTTAGGACAACAGAACCTAGCAGATGAATGGCACACATACAAACACACAAAATTTGTGGTGCGAGGGATGAATTTGGGGGGGGGGGGGGGGCTAGAGGGTAGCACCAGTGTTGATGAACAGTTTACCAATTATCTCGGAGTAATGGGGTGGAGGGGGGTTGGCGGGGAGTGAGGTAGAAATCAACATGAGCGAGCACCCCCTTTCTTCCCCCACCCCCACCCTGAGGACTGCTCACTATCTCAAAAAATTCGAGACGATCCAAAAGAAACATGAAAGTAGAATACAAATATAAAGAAGATACATCGAGTCGAGAGGTGGGAGTGGTTGTGGAATGACAGGAGGGACAGACAGAGGGTATGGGGGTGGGGGGGAGGGGGGATGGAGCTCAACTAGACTTCTGACTAATGTCGAATTAACGAGAGGCTCCGTTAAGTTTTTTCATCCCCCTCCACTCACACACACACACACACACACAAAAAAAAAAGATCTCGACCCTGGGGTGAAATATATTTGTGTATGATGTACTGAGTAGGTGACTATGTGTGTGTGTATGATGTACTGAATAGGTGACTATGTCTGTGTATGATGTACTGAGTAGGTGACTATGTGTGTGTTTGATGTACTGAGTAGGTGACTATGTGTGTGTGATGTACTGATAGGTGACTGTGTATGTATGATGTACTGAGTAGGTGACTATGTGTATGATGTACTGAGTAGGTGACTATGTGTATGATGTATTGAGTAGGTGACTATATGTGTGATGTACTGAGTAGGTGACTATGTGTATGATGTATTGAGTAGGTGACTGTGTGTATGGTGTATTAAGTAGGTGACTATGTGTATGATGTATTGAGTAGGTGACTATGTGTGTGATGTACTGAGTAGGTGACTATGTGTGTGATGTACTGAGTAGGTGACTATGTGTATGATATATTGATTACGTGAATATGTCTGTGTGTGATGCACTGAGTAGGTGACTATGTGTATGATGTACTGAGTAGGTGACTATGATTGTGTATGATGCACTGAGTAGGTGACTATGCGTGTGATGTACTGAGTAGGTGACTATGTGTATGATGTATTGAGTAGGTGACTATATGTGTGATGTACTGAGTAGGTGACTATGTGTATGATGTATTGAGTAGGTGACTATATGTGTGATGTACTGAGTAGGTGACTATGTGTATGATGTATTGAGTAGGTGACTATGTGTGTGATGTACTGAGTAGGTGACTATGTGTGTGATGTACTGAGTAGGTGACTATGTGTATGATGTATTGAGTAGGTGACTATGTGTATGATGTATTGAGTAGGTGACTATATGTGTGATGTACTGAGTAGGTGACTATGTTTATGATGTATTGAGTAGGTGACTATGTGTATGATGTATTAAGTAGGTGACTATGTGTGTGATGTACTGAGTAGGTGACTATGTGTGTGATGTATTGAGTAGGTGACTATGTGTATGATGTACTGAGTAGGTGACTATGTGTATGATGTACTGAGTAGGTGAATATGTCTGTGTGTGATGCACTGAGTAGGTGACTGTGTGTATGATGTATTAGGTAGGTGACTATGTGTATGATGTATTGAGTAGGTGACTATGTGTATGATGTATTGAGTAGGTGACTATGTGTGAGATGTACTGAGTAGGTGACTATGTGTGTGATGTACTGAGTAGGTGACTATGTGTATGATGTATTGAGTAGGTGACTATGTGTATGATGTATTGAGTAGGTGACTATATGTGTGATGTACTGAGTAGGTGACTATGTTTATGATGTATTGAGTAGGTGACTATGTGTATGATGTATTAAGTAGGTGACTATGTGTGTGATGTACTGAGTAGGTGACTATGTGTATGATGTATTGAGTAGGTGACTATGTGTATGATGTATTAAGTAGGTGACTATGTGTGTGATGTACTGAGTAGGTGACTATGTGTATGATGTATTGAGTAGGTGACTATGTGTATGATGTACTGAGTAGGTGACTATGTGTATGATGTACTGAGTAGGTGAATATGTCTGTGTGTGATGCACTGAGTAGGTGACTGTGTGTATGATGTATTAGGTAGGTGACTATGTGTATGATGTATTGAGTAGGTGACTATGTGTATGATGTATTGAGTAGGTGACTATGTGTGTGATGTACTGAGTAGGTGACTATGAGTGTGATGTACTGAGTAGGTGACTATGTGTATGATGTATTGAGTAGGTGACTATGTGTATGATGTATTGAGTAAGTGACTATATGTGTGATGTACTGAGTAGGTGACTATGTGTATGATGTATTGAGTAGGTGACTATGTGTGTGATGTACTGAGTAGGTGACTATGTGTGTGATGTACTGAGTAGGTGACTATGTGTGTGATATATTGATTAGGTGAATATGTCTGTGTGTGATGCACTGAGTAGGTGACTATGTGTATGATGTACTGAGTAGGTGACTATGATTGTGTATGATGCACTGAGTAGGTGACTATGTGTGTGATGTACTGAGTAGGTGACTATGTGTATGATGTATTGAGTAGGTGACTATGTGTATGATGTATTGAGTAGGTGACTATATGTGTGATGTACTGAGTAGGTGACTATGTTTATGATGTATTGAGTAGGTGACTATGTGTATGATGTATTAAGTAGGTGACTATGTGTGTGATGTACTGAGTAGGTGACTATGTGTATGATGTATTGAGTAGGTGACTATGTGTATGATGTATTAAGTAGGTGACTATGTGTGTGATGTACTGAGTAGGTGACTATGTGTATGATGTATTGAGTAGGTGACTATGTGTATGATGTACTGAGTAGGTGACTATGTGTATGATGTACTGAGTAGGTGAATATGTCTGTGTGTGATGCACTGAGTAGGTGACTGTGTGTATGATGTATTAGGTAGGTGACTATGTGTATGATGTATTGAGTAGGTGACTATGTGTATGATGTATTGAGTAGGTGACTATGTGTGTGTTGTACTGAGTAGGTGACTATGAGTGTGATGTACTGAGTAGGTGACTATGTGTATGATGTATTGAGTAGGTGACTATGTGTATGATGTATTGAGTAAGTGACTATATGTGTGATGTACTGAGTAGGTGACTATGTGTATGATGTATTGAGTAGGTGACTATGTGTGTGATGTACTGAGTAGGTGACTATGTGTGTGATGTACTGAGTAGGTGACTATGTGTGTGATATATTGATTAGGTGAATATGTCTGTGTGTGATGCACTGAGTAGGTGACTATGTGTATGATGTACTGAGTAGGTGACTATGATTGTGTATGATGCACTGAGTAGGTGACTATGTGTGTGATGTACTGAGTAGGTGACTATGTGTATGATGTATTGAGTAGGTGACTATGTGTATGATGTATTGAGTAGGTGACTATATGTGTGATGTACTGAGTAGGTGACTATGTGTATGATGTATTGAGTAGGTGACTATGTGTATGATGTATTAAGTAGGTGACTATGTGTGTGATGTACTGAGTAGGTGACTATGTGTATGATGTATTGAGTAGGTGACTATGTGTGTGATGTACAGAGTAGGTGACTATGTCTGTGATGAACTCAGTAAGTGACTATATGTGTGATGTACTGAGTAGGTGACTATGTGTATGATGTATTGAGTAGGTGACTATGTGTATGATGTACTGAGTAGGTGACTATGTGTATGATGTACTGAGTAGGTGAATATGTCTGTGTGTGATGCACTGAGTAGGTGACTGTGTGTATGATGTATTAGGTAGGTGACTATGTGTATGATGTATTGAGTAGGTGACTATGTGTATGATGTATTGAGTAGGTGACTATGTGTGTGATGTACTGAGTAGGTGACTATGAGTGTGATGTACTGAGTAGGTGACTATGTGTATGATGTATTGAGTAGGTGACTATGTGTATGATGTATTGAGTAAGTGACTATATGTGTGATGTACTGAGTAGGTGACTATGTGTATGATGTATTGAGTAGGTGACTATGTGTGTGATGTACTGAGTAGGTGACTATGTGTGTGATGTACTGAGTAGGTGACTATGTGTGTGATATATTGATTAGGTGAATATGTCTGTGTGTGATGCACTGAGTAGGTGACTATGTGTATGATGTACTGAGTAGGTGACTATGATTGTGTATGATGCACTGAGTAGGTGACTATGTGTGTGATGTACTGAGTAGGTGACTATGTGTATGATGTATTGAGTAGGTGACTATGTGTATGATGTATTGAGTAGGTGACTATATGTGTGATGTACTGAGTAGGTGACTATGTGTATGATGTATTGAGTAGGTGACTATGTGAATGATGTATTAAGTAGGTGACTATGTGTGATGTACTGAGTAGGTGACTATGTGTATGATGTATTGAGTAGGTGACTATGTGTGTGATGTACAGAGTAGGTGACTATGTCTGTGATGAACTCAGTAAGTGACTATATGTGTGATGTACTGAGTAGGTGACTATGTGTATTATGTAATGATTATGCAATCATGATGTTTTTTGTATAAGTCAGTGCGTAGGTGTTCTTAGTTTACTGGGAGATCCTATGCAGGGCCATCTAAAGATTTTTGTGGCCCTAGGGAAAAGTATCTTCGGGGCTATTTACACAAGTTTCTATAGGCATTGACACTTGATGGGGGGGGGGGCTCTATTTTGTACTGACCTGGCGAAGAGTTCTGAAATGAGATGAAAAATAAAAAGGCGATAGAAAGTTTAGCTGAGGGGAGGTGTGTGGGGAGGGGGTTAGATTTGTCTGTGCCCTGGTCATTAATATGTTAGGACAACAGAACCTAGCAGATGAATGGCACACATACAAACACACAAAATTTGTGGTGCGAGGGATGAATTTGGGGGGGGGGGGGCTAGAGGGTAGCACCAGTGTTGATGAACAGTTTACCAATTATCTCAGAGTAATGGGGTGGAGGGGTTGGCGGGGAGTGAGGCAGAAATCAACATGAGCGAGCACCCCTTCCTCCCCCCCCACCACTGTGGGGCTCTTTTGGTTGATCATTGGGCGTATTTAGTTGGTTGCCCAGTGTGGGGTCTTTAGTTGGTTGCCCAGTGTGGGGTCTTTTTAGTTGGTTGCCCAGTGGGGTTTTTAGTTGGTTGACCAGTGGGCATTTTTAGTTGGTTGCCCAGTGTGGGGTCTTTATTTGGTTGATCAGTGGGAGTTTTTAGTTGGTTGACCAGTGGGTCTTTTTAGTTGGTTTCCCGGTTGACCTACCAATAAGAACGTTTCTGAAGTAAAGACATACAAAAGAGATTTTTAAAGTTAACCCTTTGCGTAAAGTCAGTTTTAACATTTACGCATTTTCAGGATAAAAGAAAAAAACAACATTATTTTCATGTTTACATTTTATGGGGCATGAGTTCATTATTGTATTATCCTTCCGACAATTGTCTTATTTAACTCATTTTTTTTACATTTTTTCACAATGATTTATCATCTGTACCCATGTAACATTTAAATAACTAGATCCATCTGTAACGTAGAATATTTTGTAAAGTTTTTAGACCTGTAGCATCGAATTTATTTTTTTTACTTATTTATTTAATGTTTATATACTGACCATGACCGGACATGTTCTTACAACTTAACACATGTTACACATTATGACCGTAACATGTGTTTACAACTGAACACAGGTTACAAATTAGACATGTTAAAATACGATCACCACTACATGACACATGTACTAACCACTACATGACACAAGTACTAAGCACTACATGACACATGTACTATTCATTGACTGGAAAATGAGACGGGGCATGTAGCTTTAAAAAGACCGGTCAGATATGTAAACATGTAACATAAGCTAACTGGACAACTGTACAAGCTGGAGATTCATGGACCAAATCACGTATCACAGTTTGCATAAAGACTGTAACTTACTCAAGTTTTTTTTTCTTCTTTCAACTGTCCAGGCGGTTGACATCCCACATTTTGCCTACAACTTCTCCCCCCCCCCCACCTTCCAAACATCATCTTAAATGACCACAGATACTTTGACCAGATTCTACCCCTCGTCAAGATACAACTGGAAGATATATATTTTAAAAAAAAACATATTTTTAAGGGGCAGGCAATTTCTTTTTTACTTTCTCTTCACGTTATCTTATTAACCGAGAGAGAGACGATCACTAAGGGGAGACACAGACCACTGCAGGCGAGTGGCTGGGCCATCCCTGACCCACAAGCACGTAGGGCTGCTCACGGCCCTCTCATCAAAACGCCTCTTGGAGTGCTCACTCATGACGTGACAAAAAACGTTTGGAGCGATTACGCCACAAGAGCCCCCACACAAAACGTGAGCAGAGTGGGGGATGATTCAGTGTGCTCAAGCTGGATTCATGGGAGCCGAGTGGAGCTTCCAACGGGCACGCCTACTGGTCAAGGGAAAGCAAATTATCCTTAGAGAATTCTTTTTTTCGGGTCAAGCTTGGCCCTGTTAGTGAAATGACCGGTAATTACGTAATCATGTACTTGTGAGTGACCATTTTTTTTTGTTTCCTTTATAATTTTCACGTTTTGCTTACTCAGTCAAGTGTGTCTGTGCGCCTTGAATTGTTGTTTGGCACCATTTTTTGTGTACGCTTCAACCCGGTCAACCTTAATTTGATTTCGAGATATAAAATGTCCAGCCGCTGTATAGATGCGAATGGGGAAAAAAAATCAAAACAATACTTGAACGTCCGTCATGATGGTTGGTGTAATTATCAATCGATATTCTGTTGTAGTATTGGTCGGTGTCTTTATTCTTAAGTTCAATAAAATTATTTCGTTTAAAGAAATGATAAAGTGATTAGCCTGTTGACTTTTATTTTTTTTCTGATCAGTACATTGACTCGGACTGAAGAGATAAAATAGTAGATATTGCAGTCATTGGATATATTGCAGTCAGTCATTGGAGATATCACAGTCTTACGTAGACTATGGCATCACCCCGTACGGCCATGGAATATAACGTTGGCCATGGGGGTCACCCGTACGGCCATAGAGTCTTAGGCAGACAATGGGGTCACCCCGTACTGCCACGTATGCTATAGAACCCGTCTATCGTGATACCGTTGTAGGTTGTTTATTTAATTGTCCATGCTTGGATTTGAACTCAGACCCCTTGCCGAGGATTTGGACCTGTTCAGATATGAGACTCAACCTAATGCAGTGAAATAGAACCAGACCACATGACATGCCACTAATTGACATCGACTGGCTCGTTCGACATGTGTGTCAAGGAAAGCTCACTCTATCTGTAGCAACTGTCATATCTGTTGTCTCCCCCTTGACAAACTGTTTGAGTCTAAGTTTAATTATTACACTCACCTACATTCACATGTAGGTCACCCAGGAAATAATGTGTCGGCTGACCTTATACTCGTAACATTCTGGTGACATAACAACCATGACATTTAGGACTTGAAGGAATCCAGTGGAAATCTTTCAAACAACGACCTTTTTTTTTTTTTCCTCTTCCAAAAAAAAAATTAAAATTGTTTATAGAAACATCTTTAGAAGATCGATACTTGTGTAAGTCAATTCGTAGGAATAGACAGAGAGAATCGAATACGTCCTGGATAATTACAAGTTAAGATTAACACTCGGTCACATTGTTAAAATATTTGCTACGTGAAATGAACTAGGAGTGGATGGTATCGATTGCACATAATATCTTAACTAAAGACGAACAGATTAGGAGAGAGAGAGAGAGAGAGGGAGAGGGTGATAGTGAGTGAGTGAGTGAGAGAGAGAGAGAGAGAAATAGAAAGAGGAGAGAGAGAGTGTGAGAGTGAGAGAGAGAGAAAGACAAATCTCGAAGCCTACACAGGGGAGTTCTTTGTGTCACATCTTCTCTCTGATGGAATACAAGTAAATAAAGCAAATGTCACAGAAAAAAATCCGGCTATTGGCACCGTACTACGAACTAAGAAAAGTTTTTCACCCAGGTTAAATGTAATTACATCATGTTGAGCGGAGTGGAGGATGGTGAAAGACTAGCTACGAAGAACCTGAGACACAGTTTATTAAATGACATGTGACACAGTTTATCAGATGACATATGACACACTATATTGATTAAAATGTACTAACTAATAGAGTGCTAGAACTGTAGTAATAGAGTTTACATTTTTTTTAATTGGGTCATAAGTTTTGTAAGATAAATTTAATATGTAAAAAAGAAACTGCGAGGTCATTTTATAGCAGATTTCATTGAACATCTTGAGCCTTTTGGGCCCCCAACTGTCATGTGAAGGTTTTGAAAGAATGTACGCATGTTCATAAATCTAATGTTTTATGGTGTACAAAGAGGAAGCACGTTGCAAAAATTAGGCACCTCACTGAAACAGGCCCCTGTCTGAAATAGGCCCCTGTCTGAAATAGGCCCATCTATGAAATAGGCCCATCTATGAAATAGGCCCCTGTCTGAAATAGGCCCATCTATGGAATAGGCTAAAAATGAAAGAATGTTTTAAATGTGCGTGCACCAGACAGAAAGAGGCTTTTATCACAGCTTCACATTGTGGTGAGTTAAAGGCTCCCCCTCCCTCCCCCCAAGCAGACGACATTTATTATTGTTATTAATTACTATTATTTTTAGTAGGCCCCAGTTGTCAGAGATTGTTAGTTGCTCCAGATATTCTGGGAGGCGTCAATGATAGAATGGTTAGAATTCCTCATTCTGTATAATTTTAGAATCAGAATCGGAATGCGAGGGGGAAAAGCTGTGCGCGGGGCTGCCCTGGGAGAGTGTCATTTTCGGGGCCCAGTGTTTACATATTTACAGCTCAGCGGCAATCTTCATACCAACTATGTTCCATATGTAGCATGCGACATGTAACAAAGAAACTATTCTACAAATTTAAACAGATACAACACGTAAACATTTCTAACACAAGAATGGTTTAAAAGAAAAAACAACAACTTGATATTTCCAAAATAATATATATGTATACATATATAAGCGATTTGGGTTCTGCGTTAAACCGAAAGTAAAGAACAGTATTAGAGTTTAAAATACAATCATAAAAAAAATCGGATCTTCCCGAAACCAAAAATAGCCTCGCCTGACGATCAAGCTCAAGGAGATATAACTCTATGCAAAGGTTTTGCAAGGGTACAGCTAGTACTTTATATTTTTACTACCAATTCAAAAAAAAAAAATAATCCAGTCGAAGTTTCATTCATTGGTGTGACTTTCTGCACTATCAACCGACCATAGTCCCAGAGCCAAACCTCCTTGTGATGCAACACATTCGGCCATTAGTTTTAAAGAGGGCGGGTTTTGGGAAGGGGGGTGGGGAGGGAACTCTCAATCAAATCTTTGTGGAACGTGTCATCAGGCGGATTTGTTGTATGTCGTAAAATGTTGGATGATGGTAGAAAGGATAGTGTCTGTATGTGTGTGTGTATGTGTGTGTGTGTGTATTTCTCTGTATGTGAGTGTATGTGCGTGGTGGGTATGGGGTTGTGTGTGTGTTGTGGGTGTTTGTATGTTTTAAATAAAAGTGTTGCCGTTCTATCTCTCTGAAGTGAAGAAATAGTTTGTGACAAAATAAAAAAAAAATAAAAAGTAGAATCAGTTAAAAAAAGAAAGAAAGAAAGAAATTGATTTCTACCATCAATGGTCCAAGGTACTTAGACCTGGTGATGAAGGGAGGAAAATGGCTGAAAGTGTTAAATAGAAACATTACACAGTGAGTAAAACAAGCAATAATTCTCACCAGAAACACATCCAGTTAAAAGCTTTCCTCCCCAATTTAATGACATTAACGTCTGGACGGGATCTGAGGTGATGAAAATATCTGGACGTTTAGTTTTATTTTTTTGTGTTTGGTTGTTTTCTATTCTGAAACTTTGGATTAATATTAATGCAGTCGTATTCAAAGACGCAAGTTTGGAAAAAACCAAATAGGGTCAGGACGCAATCTCTAACGCCAGAATGTTGAACTTTGTACACAAAAAAATGTTTTTTTCATCTGCCAACTGCGAGGTTTAAAGAAAATGGTCAGAAAATAAATGTTCTTAGGAATGGTTTTCTTTTTTCTGTGTAGTTTTCTTTTTCTTCCAGTTAATTTAAAACATAACTTTGAAGTTTCTCAGAGAAACTGGTCGTTCGAAAAAAAAAAGAGGAGAAAATACAATTATTATAAAACCGTCAGCAAATTAATTTTGTGAACGTTTAGATTCAAGTTAAAAGATGATTTCCTGAGAAAGCGAGCACACAAACACACACATACACATACACACATACACAAACACACACATTTTAAAAAACACGCACACACAAACACACACAAACACACACAGACACAAACACACACAGACACAAACACACACACAAATACACACATATACAAGCACACACATACACACACACATACAAAAACAATGATATAACCAGATCACCAACTTTAAGTAGTAACCGTTAAAATAATGTTTTCAATTGGACCGCTATGGTGGGGCGTGTGAGGCAGGAATATCCCCTCCCGGACTAAAAGGGCCTGAAAAGTTCATAAACTTTTTTTCAAACTCATAAACAGTGTCTGAGAAACCACATCGTGGCACCCAAGATTGGAGCAAACATCAAATAGCCTCCTCCCCCCCCCTCCCCGCCCTAAAATTATTTGTGTGATTTACCTTCAAATGTATCATATCCAGCACCAAATTAACGAGCGTTATTCTCAAACCAATAATAATTGAAAAAAAATATTGACTAGCCAAATTGAAAACCACATTTTCTGTGATAAAGGCTTACAAATAATCTTAACGTAAATTTCAATTTAAAAAATTATTATTCTGGCACCGTGATCAGGGGCGTATAGAACATCTAGGGTCAGTGTGTCAAACAACCTACCCATTCCCTTGTACGCCACTGAACGAAATGTTCATTTATCATCTACTCTTAAAACTTCTGGCTGGCTTCCGAGTTCATTAGTAACACATCGGTAATATATTGTGTTGATTAGTAACATATCGGTCATATATTGAGTCACATAACCAAAAAGACTCAAAGGCTATATATTTACAAATTCGACCACGTTCCGTAAAATATCTATTCCGTTATGTTCCACAGATTATACATTGCGTCATGTTCTCCAGAGTTTATATTGTTCCCTGTTTCACAGAGGAAATATTGTTCCCTGTTTCACAGAGGATATATTGTTCCCTGTTTCACAGAGGATATATTGCGCTAAATAATATGTCACCAAGGTGACAATCTTACCGAGAACGAAAGGTTACAAACGTTTTGACGTCACACCAAGCAAAAGCTACGATGCAATGACGTCAAAACTAATGTGGCAGAGCCGGTAAGGTCACCTGGCACAGATCAGAAATGTCATCAAGACCAGAACAGTGAATCTAAACGTGTTAGCATTCACAAAAGTAAATATCAGTCCCAGGTATAGAAAGTTGTAATTGACGACTAATTTGTCAACATTTGTGGTGATTTATAGGTCGATAGAGAGCTGCTAGGCTAGGTATGTCATGCCAGGTTAGGTTTGACATGCCAGGTTAGGTATGACATGCCAGATTAGGTTTGACATGCCAGGTTAGGTATGACATGCCAGGTTAGGTTTGACATTCCAGGTTAGGTTTGACATGCCAGGTTAGGTTTGACATTCCAGGTTAGGTTTGACATTCCAGATTAGGTTTGACATGCCAGGTTAGGTTTGACATGCCAGGTTAGGTTTGACATGCCAGATTAGGTTTGACATGCCAGGTTAGGTTTGACATGCCAGGTTAGGTTTGACATGCCAGCTTAGGTTTGACATGCCAGGTTAGGTTTGACATGCCAGGTTAGGTTTGACATGTCAGGTTAGGTTTGACATGCCAGGTTAGGTTTGACTTACCAGGTTATGTATGACATGTTAGTTTAGGTATGCCATGCCAGGTTATGTATGACATGTTAGTTTAGGTATGCCATGCCAGGTTATGTATGACATGTTAGTTTAGGTATGACTTACCAGGCTATGTATGACATGTTAGTTTGGGTATGCCATGCCAGGTTATGTACGACTGGTCGGGTTAAATATGACATTCCGTATTAAGTATGGCATATCCGGTTGTTGATGGAGGTGAGATATGCAACAAGGGTCAAATCTTAAGTTCCATGAAATATATATGCATTTTTTGTAGAATTTAAAACAGACTTTTGATTTCTGCTTGTTCTTTGTATACACATGAATTTCTGTTGTGCACTTTATTCATTTTACATGTATTTAATAAATATGCTTTGAAGTTTAAGGATATAATTTCTAAGTTTTTAAGTGTATTAGAAAAGTACACGTATGTATGTATGTATGTACCTATGTATGTTTGTATTGTGTATGTATGTATGTATGTATGTATGTATGTATGTATGTATGTATGTAAGTATGTATGTATGTATGTTTGTATTGTGTATGTATGTGTGTATGTATATATGTATGTACCTATGTATGTTTGTATTGTGTATGTATGTATGTATATATGTATGTATGTATGTATGTATGTATGTATGTATGTATGTATGTATGTATGTATGTATGTGTGTATATTTGTATGTAAGTATGTATGTATGTATGTATGCGTGTATGTATGTATATATGAATAACATATCCCATGTATGCATTCATTAATACAGGTATTTATCGCTATATTCATTGAAGTGTTTTGTTTGTATACCACCAACATGAACGCCCCGTGTTCGAGCCCCGTTGAGTGGCGAGGCTTTCCTCTGGACCCCATTATGTCCCTAAATCCAGGGCTTTTTTTTATCTTGCGGAAGCCAGGAGCGGGGATCCTGTAGTGAACTATGTCCAGTGTTATTTCGTTATGACACGACGGACATAAATATAAATAGGAGTTCCGGTAACTTTTTCTTTTTAGAATAAAAAAATGCATTGCCTAAATCTACCCAGCTGACAAACTGGTATATGACATCTTTAGTGGGGAAAGTAAAGGTGGGTGTAGAGCGCTCGACTGTCGACTGGAGGGTCCCGGGTTCGAATCTCAGTGAGAACCTTCGGATTTTTTCAGGTCCTGGTGACAGTCTCCTCCCCCCTCCCCCCCCCCAAGTCCACCCAGCTTTAAATGGGTACCTGACTTAAGTTGGGGAAGTAAAGACGGCTGGGCATTGTGCTTACCACACAATTCCTTCATATGCCGAGGTTACAGAAACAGATGAATTCTACACTTCACCTGTCCCGATGACCCGTTAGGGTTAAGGGAACTTTTACCAAATCTACCCAGCTGACAAACTGGTATATGACTTCTTTTTTTTTTTTGGGGGGGGGGGGGAGTAAAGGTGGCTTAGCGTTAAACTTGCTTGGCAGTCACATAAGCTGGTAGTGGCAACTGAAACAGATGAACTCTACATCATCTGACCCTGATTGTCTGTCTGACCGGGCTTAATACGGTACTTCACTTTTTATAATGAGTATTTTTACATGCATGTAATAAGTAAACATGAATCTATGGAAGTAGACCAATATTTATTACTCATGAATGTGTCAATGTATAAATTTGTTTGTTTCATTTTAGAATATAAGCTAGTATAAAATATTCAAACATGTACATTTTTAAACTGAATAATTAATACATTAAAAGCTTTCGTTACACGTATCATTCTAATTTACTTTTCAACGTTCAAAGCAATTATTTTCCCGATGGAATGTTAAAAATTTTAATTATTCGATAACCTTCTCTCTTTGAAAGGAGGGCGCATTTTAATTAGTGGCTCAACTGGCATGAACGTGACCTCCCGTTTCCTGTTTGGCCTGAGCGCAGATGTCATTTAGGAATAATGTCATGGCGAAATAAAATCTCTTGTTTTATGATCTATTAAAAGAAACTATGGGGAATTTCCGATCGATGCATCGGGTTTTATAATAAAACTGAATGTTAATTTCTCGTTTGCTCTAAATCATGACCGCCACTACGGGGAAGGGGATGTTGACACATGTCATGGGCCCCTATAAATAAGGGGCCTCCTTTGAAAACGGTAATACTGGCCGGTAATTTTGGTGTTGGTAGATAAAAAATTCCCTGGGAAATATTGTCAGAAATCCAAGTTTTAGACATGACGACTGGACAAGACAACCAGAAAAGACAACTAGACAAGACAACTGGACAACAAGACAACTGGAGAAGACAACTGGACAAGTCAACTGGAAAAGACAACTGGACAAGACAAGAAACTGGACAAGAAAGACAACTGGACAAGACAAACAGGACAAGACAACTGGACAACAAGACAACAGGAGAAGACAACTGGATAACAAGACAACTGGACAAGTCAACTGAAAAAGACAACTGGACAAGACAAACTGGACAAGAAACTGGACAAGACAACTGGACAAGACAAATGGGTAAAAACCAGTAAGTTTCAGTTTGAAAAAAGTTCCTTCTATTATTGAAAGTTTGGCATTAAGCATGACTAATGATTCAGACCTGCTTATAGTGCATCGATTCAACATATTGGTAATTGGAGGAACAATGTATTTGTCAATGTACAGTACAAAGTAGCTTAATTAATATGTTTATGAGTAGTGTAGATTTTATTGAAAGTTGAGGCAATAATAACATTTCTCATGAACTAATGATAACAAATAATCTACAACCCGTGTACAATACATGGACTTTAGATATATTTTTAATTAGATTCAATTAACATAAGACCCCGGGTGGAGGTGGAGGGAGGTGGGGAGGAGCATGGTTCCCAGATAAATTGTGGCCTAACTAGACCAATCACATGAAAGGACAATCTGGGCACTTGCCAGGGGCCCACCAAGCTTAAATTATTTATCCGTATGTTGCTGTCAGAGAGGGCCCTAGTTTTCAAAGAGAATTCGGGGGTCAATATTTTTCAAGCATCAGCCCTTACATCATTTACCCATATGCCCTGAATATTATTTTGCGTTGGGCCCTCTAATGCAGCCTGTCCTTGGGTCCACCAAAGTACCTTTGCCGTAAGTTCCCTTCCCCCCCCCCCAAATATGAACAGTAAAAGCCCAAGATGAATAGTCAATAATAATCATGGACTAATTAATAACCCCAAGGACGTGATTAGTTGTGGATTGAATGAATAATCGAAATTTAATGTTACAATATGTTTTTTTTTTATATAAAGATCACCTCAAGCACACAATGTCGAATAATTTCGAGACGGCAGGAACCCGATCCATTTGTATAACCTACTATTTAAATCTCGTACTAAACTCTTGTCTATCTTCCCGCTGGACTCCCTCCGATCAATGCGGTGATGAAATCAAGGAAAGACAATTTTACTTACAACATAAAGGGTAATATAAAGGGATGTCACTCTGTTTAGCCATACGCCATTGAGTCGCCTCTACGATCTATTAAACCGTCGCTAGCCACCGGGCATTAGTCCGTTTGACCTTGTCCTTCACCCCCACCCCACCCCAGCCCCCCCCACCCCAACGCTCCCTTATTATTCCACCATAGCAGGCTTGGATCTCTTGCGATTGGGTTCAGGGGTTGGGATGGTGGTGTGGTGGGGGAGATTTGAAGAAGACCAAAACCTGAAGTTAGAGGCGATAGATTGGAGATGGCAGAATATTGAATAATGAGGATACGGTAGAGGGGGAGATAAACCAGAGAGTGTGTATTTGAGGGGGGTGGGTGATGAAAAAGAAGAATCTAATGACAGAGAGTTGGTGTAAAATGTGGAAGATTACGCTTAGAAAAAAAAAAGCTTTTGCATTAAATTTATTGTTAGTAGTAAAGTAACGAATTAATAATTTAAAATATGAGAATAAATTAAAGAAAAACGGAAATTACCCATAGTAGTTTGAGAGTGATTTGGAGAGTTAGAACACAGTAAGGTGAGATTTCCCCAGTTGTGAGAAAGGCAAGGAAGAGATATTATTTGAATGATTATTACTGAGCCCATTTTTGTAATTACTGTGGGGTAGATAAAATACTTCAATTGTGTTTTTATGATTATGTTAATTCATTTCTCTAGCACGGTGACAAAACGGAGGTTAATTTGTGACACAGTCACTTTTGAAATGTACCGTACCCTTCCATATAAATATTACCAAAAATAAAAATAATTTGCTTCGGACTTGATAAAGTTTTGAATTAATTTACTTCAGTTTGATAATAATCAATTAATCATTCAAATCATTCATTGTTTAACTGCTGATCGCTTCTCCTTTGTCTTAGCAGTATTAAAATATATTGATTGATCTTGAAGCAATCAGTTTTACTTGATTTATCGACTTCATTAGTGTTTCTATTTTTTTTAAACTCGTTACTTAAATTAAGTTTTCAATTATATCCCTGTATATATTTAACATGATTAAAGTATCCACAGTCTGTCAGTAGGTTTAAAAGTTTTGATACAAAAAAAAACAAAACTTGTATGTACTTGGAGAAGTGATTTAGAAAAAAAAAATAGCAAATTGATCGCAACTAACGTAATTTATAACTTTAAACTAATTTAATCTGATATGTACATTCTGTTTTATACGGGCTGTTAATGTAATTTAATGAAGTTATAAATGTATATTTACAGTGTTTGCTTCCAGAGGAGATATTTTTGTGAGAGGAGGAGGTGGTGCTGGTGGGGGGGGGTTACGTCTGCATGGAGGAAGAGGGGGGGTGAGGGGTCCAGGATGGAAATAGTTTGAGGCGTCATTCAAACGTCTGCTCACGTTATGCTGTCAAACTCAACCATCTGGGGGGAGGGGCATTGACGCCGCGAGTCCCGCCATTGATCTTATTGTCCGCACATTCTGGCCAGGCCACTGACCAACTGGCACTGACCACATGGACAAAAGAAACTCTGTAGAGGGGGGAGGAGAGGGGAGTGGTTAAAGAGACTAACGCCACATTTCAACTTTCATGGACACAAGGGGGCTCCCCACACACACACACACACCCCAATCCCCCACTCAGACGTCCTCACATCACAACTTCTTTGTGTACAACGGTAGGGAGCGTTGCTAATTGAAAACGGCTTGGCAGGAATTTTTTCTTAGCATTTGACCTAAATTATATCCCCCCCCCCAACCTCCTCAACAATCTCCTCCTTGGTCTGTCTTGACTTGCCCCATCTTAGTCACGGCTCATTACTTAAAGGGACATTGGTCTTGGCAGGCGCTTGACCAGTTCCTTAGGTCACTTCATGATCGTATCTGTACCCTCCCCTCCACCCACCACCCTGGGGGGGGGGGGGGTTGTTCATCACCCCACAGTTTGCATCGATAACTAGATTTGAGACAGTGTGAAGGTCATTGCAGGACAGTCCGGCTATATCTCTCCCCAAAAAAAAAAAGTAGCCACAATAGAAAAGATATTTCACCAGTGGTCTGCTGTGACCCGTGAGGTCTCGGTTACAATCATTTTATTTAACATGTACCCGGGATGTGGGTATCTCCCGATAAATTGAAAGGTCATGATGACCAGATACGTCCTTATCACAAACTGTGTGACTGTCCCCCCCCCCCCACCCCCTTCTATTATTTTCTAAATTTTACCTTTGTCCCTTGGGGCCATCACAAACTTAAGATCGTCTGTTGTGATGACACGTTTGCATGTCTTCGATTTGGACGCAAACATTCAGTGTCGCATTCTACTTACGTGCACTACGGTCATATATTATGTACACTACGGTTACATCATATGTGCACTACGGTTACATCATATGTGGACCACGGTCACATCTTATGTGCACTACGGTCACATCTTATTGGACCACGGTCACATCTTACGTGTACTACGGTCACATCTTATGTAAACTACGGTCATATATTATGTGCACTACGGTCACATCTTATGTGCACTACGGTCACACCTTATGTGCACTACGGTCACATCTTATGTGCACTACGGTCACATCTTATGTGCACCACGGTCACATCTTATGTGCACTACGGTCACATCTTATGTGCACTACGGTCACATCTTATGTGCACTACGGTCACAACATATGTGTACCACGGTCACATCATATGTGCACTACGGTCACAACATAATCCGTTCTTTTCTTCATATGGTGTCGACAGACCAAATACAAACTAACAACGTTGTATTCATAGAAGAACGCACGCAGACAAAATTCGTTGATACACAGACTTGAAACTTGTCACGTAAATGACATGACCCAGGAATGACACAAACGATATTTCGGAGATGACATAGCCTATATACAAAAAAAACGTGACTGATATGTATATATTTTAATGATTGACTCATTTGTAACGAGTCAGTCTCTACTCACCGTGAGTCATTTGTTGACATGACGCAACACTCAACTCGAGACAATATTACACCCATTGAGACTATTAGTTGTTATGTCATGTGACTCCGTACAACACTTCAGGTAAAAAAAAAACGTTTCCACTACATCAGACGACAGATGAGATCCCCCCCCCACCCCAGGGGGAAATGAGATAATGAAATAGTCCAAGGTATGGAAGGGCAGCGACATACCATCATGAGCAGTAACGAGTTATTACGTGAAATAATTAGATCGACATACATTCAGACACGCACACAATACAAATATTGATACTGTACATATCACGATCTTCGACATACCCACACCCCACCACACACACTTCCACACACACACGCACACATACACACGCTAGATTGTCTACACACAAACATACATACTTCATTAACTCCCGTTAAAAGCATATATTTTTTAACCAAAGGAATCAGTTATTATCTGTGACAAGAGTGATAGTTTATGTTGAAAAAGTCACGCTCTAGAGTTACTGAAAGAAAGTAAAATAAAAAAAAAAATAGTCCATGTGATGATTTATAGTCCTACACCACTCGACCATAGTGCGCATGACCAACACCACTCGCTACTCAGTGCGCATGTCCAACACCAGTCGCTACTCAATGCGCATGTCCAATACCAATCGCTACATAGTGCGCATGTCCAACAACCCCCGTTACATAATAATAAAGTTACGAAGTAGAAGTTCTACTCAAGTGCTATAATCTGTATTACAAAAAGTAAGATATATTGTCCGACACCAATTCTTTACATAATAGATTCACACAAACTGAGTTAAAATAACACTACCACTAGATTTTTTAAGATATCAAATCTGCATAATATAACTGAGACACAGTTGCTTCATATCGGTGCACGCAATGTCAGGCAGTAACACACACATACACATACAGGGTCAACATTTAGCATGCTTTCATAGTCCAGATTTTAAATGCTGAAGAACGTATTTATGATGGGGGCCCAACCTGTGAAACTTGGCAGGTAGGGGTCCAATTACTAAATGGGCTAAATGCTAGGTAACCATGTACACTACTTAATTCTTACAAATTGTTGACCATGTATAGACAACCTTGCAAAGGAGATAAATTACTTCTTCTTCTTCCTTTGGCTCTACAGCCCATTTAGGGCCCTGGCCTGCCATACTACTCTTCTCTACTTCTTCCTCCACTCTCTCTCACTCCTATGGCTTTAAGGTCTTTCTCCACTTCCTCCAACCATCTGCTTCTTGGTCTGCCTTTAGGCATTTTCTCATTGGCTGTTGCCTTATATATATTGCTTTTGGACCTCTGTTATTTTCCATTCTTTCAATGTGCCCTACATTTTAGTTAATTTTATTTAAAAAAAAAAACAACTAATATAATTATTCTTTTTAATTCCATTAAATTTGTTGAATGGAAATTAAAAAAAAAATAAAATAAAAAACAACTAAAAATACGAAAACAATAACAACAACGATAATAAAAATCTCCAGTGAATTCGCTGACTTCACATTCTCCACAGTCAGACATCCACAAACAAAAGAAAATGTGTGACAAATCTGATTGTTTGAGCGTAGTTGACAGTTTGAAGATCCGGTTAGAACTGCTGGCAACAATGAATCTGTAGAAAGGGTTGTGTTCTCTAAGTCCTCCACGCAAAGCCTATTAGGCTTAGAGTAAACCTACGGAGGATGGACTCGGTAATTGGATGTCCAACTAGAAACAAGAAGAGTTTAATGCTATTAACACTGCAAAACAAGCAGGAAAAGCTTACACAAAACTTACCAGTTTTTACTTCGGCATGTTGCAGAAAAAAAAAGAAAAACGTACACAGACTTACTTGAGAAAATACATTATGTTTAGATACGTCCGTATTTCGTTTTATGTCTTCATTGCCAAATTGAATTTATAGGCTTAGTAAATTTTTTGGGGAAAATGAATATTTCAGTGTTATGTAACATTGATTTAGCACGAATAGGACACAGTCAATAAATTCTTAATGCAAATATTGTTAGAAATTAGTAGAAGGATTGGAATAATGCAAGGGTCTTATACATACATACATATATATATATATATATATATATATATATATATATATATATGTGTGTGTGTGTGTGTGTGTGTGTGTGTTTTAAAACGTGCGAGAAGCTGAGAAACGTTCTAATGGTGTATCAAATCAAGTGATAATTTGTTCATGCATAGGAAACGTAGCATTTGCATATACGACAGAAAATATATAAGAAGAGCAGCATCAGTGACTAATATGGTGCGAAATATCTGACACAACATACGTAGCAGGTATACAGAGGATTGACCGTGACTAAGGCATTGAAGATGCCAAAACAAAATGGAAAGCATTACCTACATTCTGAATGAACTCCCACCAGAAGAATGTTCCTATGAGCAGTGTCGACAAGTGAAAATTATGGCCCCCGGTACACAGAAAGCCCCTAGGGCCCCGGTACACAGAAAGCCCCTAGGCCAACGGTACACAGAAAGCCCCTAGGCCATCAGGACACAGAACGCCCCTAGGCCATCAGTACACAGAAAGCCCCTAGGCCAACGGTACACAGAAAGCCCCTAGGCCCCCGAGTGCTATTTTCTTTTTGTGTCATTTTATTTATTTCTATAAATTGTATAGTACATTTAGATAAATGTGTTTAGTACCCTGCAGTTATCTGAATCGGATCTGTTTTGTAATCCCTATTTTACCCCACTCCCTTTCCGCACCACTACTGCCGATGAAAAGACTCAGTGTATCATTACTTTAAAACAAATTTCGCACCACTGCACATCAACAGTCAACAAAGTGTCCTAAGACTAGGAGGATTCGAATCCACACGCTTCTGGTATGGCGTATATATGTTGAACGCCACTTCTTAAGATAGCCGCACGAGAGATTGGAACAAACAAATGTCAGAGCATGATATGTAGGCCTATATACAATGTGACAAAGAATCTATATGTGGTTATATGTCTATAGATGCCAAATGGCGACTGTCCACCTGATAGAAACACAGGACACGAGCAGCAGAAGTAGCCAATGAGCCCTCGGTAATTTAATGTCAGACTAATTCTGTGAAATAGAAAACAAAAGAGCGGTCGATATGGTTCGAAGAAAACTCTTCCAATAAATGATCAACTGATTAATTCCATCATCTTCCAATCAGCCGGGATTCTTTTTTTATAAAATACAGTCACATACACACACTATCGTACACACACTTTCGTACACACACACACACATACACACACAGCCAGAGTTTGCGACACAAGGGAGGACAATTTGTCCAATTTTATCCATCAATGAAGAGTTGCGTTTAATTATTCCAATCCTCTGGAATTAAAAAAAAAATAAAAATAGCGTTCAATTTTTTTATTAGGGGGAGATAATTTAATTATTTTCATGGAACGAATTATTGATTTTCATTTTTCTAAAATCGGTTTATGAAAGTGAAATTGTTTTGTTTATTAAATTTTTTAATTAAACTCCCTCGATAATTTCATATTTAAAGTTTGTAAAGAATTCTTCCATTTTACAAAATATCAACGTCGTGCTATTTACCATGTTTAACAATTTTATAC
Organism: Bulinus truncatus; assembly: GCA_021962125.1. Lineage (NCBI taxonomy): Eukaryota > Metazoa > Mollusca > Gastropoda > Planorbidae > Bulinus > Bulinus truncatus. Next base: position 845,321 of record JAGDYQ010000258.1, read on the forward strand.
GAAATAAAGACACGGAAATTCAATTAAAATCTCATTTAATTACATAATTAGAATTTTAGAAATGATTTAAAAAAAAAAAACGGAATGGGCCACATAAAATGAAATCATGTGAAATATTGTTAAAAATTAAAAAAAAAAAATAATAAAAATTTAAATTAAAAGAGTTCAACGAAAAATTACTATTTTCATTTTTAAAGATTTTTTTTTTCCTACTATTCTCATTTTTTTTTTAAAGAAATATTTGAAGGTGAAGGTTGAATAGAATTTGACTTGTCTGTTGATGCCAGAAATATTTGAATGCAAAGGTTGAATAGAATTCGACTGTCTGTTGATGCCAGAAATATTTGAAGGTGAAGGTTGAATAGAATTTGACTGTCTGTTGATGCCAGAAATATTTGAAGGTGAAGGTTGAATAGAATTTGACTGTCTGTTGATGCCAGAAATATTTGAAGGTGAACGTTGAATAGAATTTGACTGTCTGTTGATGCCAGAAATATTTGAAGGTGAAGGTTGAATAGAATTTGACTGTCTGTTGATGCCAGAAATATTTGAAGATGAAGGTTGAATAGAATTTGACTGTCTGTTGATGCCAGAAATATTTTATGATTGACTTGTGTTACTAATTGGTAATGGAATGAGCTCAATGGTGTTTATTGTTAAATATGTTTTTTTTTCTTATTTTAATTAGCGAAAAAAAAATAACTTAGGAATGACATAAGTTTCATATTATTGTATGAAATTCAATTAGAAATTTCAAGAAAATAACAGAATGGATGAACTTACAGTATGATTTTTCTTTAAAATATAGGACATAATTAAACTGAAGAATGTTTCATAATTCATCTCAGAAAACTAGAATTTTTAATGTTTTGTACAGAAATAATGTAACAAGTTCATAAGGAGCTGAAAATTGGGTCACTGAAAAAAATCTCTGATCATTTCGGCGGCTTTAATAGCCTGAAAACGTAGGGTTGGGGAGAGGGGTAAGGAAAGGAAAAAACAACACATGACATGTTTATGTGGGTTCATCTGACTTGACTGTCTGTCTGTCTGTCTGTTTGTTTGTTTGTTGGTTTGTCTGTAAATCTTGCGACTCAATTTGAGACTAAGTCTAATACAGTGGGGAGGCTGAATTTCGACAGACGTGTAGTTTCAACATGCCAATACACGATTTTAACAATGTCCACTTCATCTATAACAGCCTGTAATGTTGAATAAATAATTAATTACCTTTCTATAATAATTATAGTGGACAAAAATACGACTTGTTCAAATAACTGAGATCAACGCCATTGCTGATAAACAATTGTAAAATATTGACGGTAAATGTCAACCAAGTAATAATGTCAACTAGGTAATAATGTCAATTAAGTAATAATGTCAACTAAGAAATAATGTCAACTAGTTAATAGTGTCACTGTCAACTAAGTAATAATGTCAACTAGGTAATAATGTCAACTAAGAAATAATGTCAACTAAGTAATAATGTCAACTAAGAAATAATGTGAACTAGTTAATGGTGTCAACTAAGTAATAATGTCAACTAGGTAATAATGTCAACTAGGTAATAATGTCAATTAAGTAGAAATAATGTCAACTTAATACAGAAACTACCGATAGTAAACAACGACTTGTTTATCCGAAATGCAAAATGTGCACTGCCGGTCACTGGCGTCCATCTCTTCCTGGACAATAAAATATGGAAGTGGGGGGGGGTCATATTGTCCAGCCTCTAGCTAGGAGGGTCTTCCAGGTCAAAGTGACATTCGCAATTAACACGACAACTTGTAATCAACGCCGACCTTGACACTGGCGCAGCTGAGAAACTGAACATTTTGGATGAAACGAAATGATAATAACGAGAAAATGAACATTTTGAATGAAACGAAATGATAATAACGAGAAACTGAACATTTTGGATGAAACGAAATGATAATAACGAGAAACTGAACATTTTGGATGAAACGAAATGATAATAACGAGAAACTGAACATTTTGGATGAAACGAAATGATAATAACGAGAAACTGAACATTTTGGATGAAACGAAATGATAATAACGAGAAACTGAACATTTTGGATCAAACGAAATGATAATAACGAGAAACTGAACATTTTGGATCAAACGAAATGATAATAACGAGAAACTGAACATTTTGAATGAAACGAAATGATAATAACGAGAAACTGAACATTTTGGGTGAAACGAAATGATAATAACGAGAAACTGAACATTTTGGGTGAAACGAAATGATAATAACGAGAAACTGAACATTTTGGGTGAAACGAAATGATAATAACGAGAAACTGAACATTTTGGGTGAAACGAAATGATAAAAACGAGAAACTGAACATTTTGGATCAAACGAAATGATAATAACGAGAAACTGAACATTTTGGATGAAACGAAATGATAATAACGAGAAACTGAACATTTTGGATGAAACGAAATGATAATAACGAGAAACTGAACATTTTGGATGAAACGAAATGATAATAACGAGAAACTGAACATTTTGGATGAAACGAAATGATAATAACGAGAAACTGAACATTTTGGATGAAACGAAATGATAATAACGAGAAAGTGAACATTTTGGATGAAACCAAATGATAATAACGAGAAACTGAACATTTTGGATGAAACCAAATGATAATAACGAGAAACTGAACATTTTGAATGAAACGAAATGATAATAACGAGAAACTGAACATTTTGGATCAAACGAAATGATAATAACGAGAAACTGACCATTTTGGATGAAACGAAATGATAATAACGAGAAACTGAACATTTTGGATCAAACGAAATGATAAAAACGAGAAACTGAACATTTTGGATCAAACGAAATGATAATAACGAGAAACTGAACATTTTGGATGAAACGAAATGATAATAACGAGAAACTGAATATTTTGGATGAAACGAAATGATAATAACGAGAAACTGAACATTTTGGATCAAACGAAATGATAATAACGAGAAACTGAACATTTTGGATCAAACGAAATGATAATAACGAGAAACTGAACATTTTGGATGAAACCAAATGATAATAACGTTAAACTGAACATTTTGGATGAAACGAAATGATAATAACGAGAAACTGAACATTTTGGATGAAACGAAATGATAATAACGAGAAACTGAACATTTTGAATGAAACGAAATGATAATAACGAGAAACTGAACATTTTGGATCAAACGAAATGATAATAACGAGAAACTGAACATTTTGGATGAAACGAAATGATAATAACGAGAAACTGAACATTTTGAATGAAACGAAATGATAATAACGAGAAACTGAACATTTTGGATGAAACCAAATGATAATAACGAGAAACTGACCATTTTGGATGAAACGAAATGATAATAATGAGAAACTGACCATTTTGGATGAAACGAAATGATAATAACGAGAAACTGAACATTTTGAATGAAACGAAATGATAATAACGAGAAACTGAACATTTTGAATGAAACGAAATGATAATAACGAGAAACTGAACATTTTGGATGAAACGAAATGATAATAACGAGAAACTGAACATTTTGGATGAAACCAAATGATAATAACGAGAAACTGAAAATTTTGGATCTGACGAAATGATAATAACGAGAAACTGAACATTTTGCATCTAACGAAATGATAATAACGAGAAACTGAACATTTTGAATGAAACGAAATGATAATAACGAGAAACTGAACATTTTGGATGAAACGAAATGATAATAACGAGAAACTGAACATTTTGGATGAAACGAAATGATAATAACGAGAAACTGAACATTTTGGATGAAACGAAATGATAATAACGAGAAACTGAACATTTTGGATGAAACGAAATGATAATAACGAGAAACTGAACATTTTGGATGAAACGAAATGATAATAACGAGAAACTGAACATTTTGGATCTAACGAAATGATAATAACGAGAAACTGAACATTTTGAATGAAACGAAATGATAATAACGAGAAACTGAACATTTTGGATGAAACCAAATGATAATAACGAGAAACTGAACATTTTGGGTGAAACGAAATGATAATAACGAGAAACTGACCATTTTGGATGAAACGAAATGATAATAACGAGAAACTGAACATTTTGGATGAAACGAAATGATAATAACGAGAAACTGAACATTTTGGATGAAACGAAATGATAATAACGAGAAACTGAACATTTTGGATGAAACGAAATGATAATAACGAGAAACTGAACATTTTGGATGAAACGAAATGATAATAACGAGAAACTGAACATTTTGGATGAAACCAAATGATAATAAAGAGAAACTGAACATTTTGGATGAAACGAAATGATAATAACGAGAAACTGAACATTTAAAAAAATTGCTTCTCTCTGAGTTTGGGGGTGGGGGTAGGTGGGTGGTTCTTATAGAATATTTCAGGACCGTCTCTAGCTGTTAGTGAGCACGTCGCAGAGACTTGAAGATAGTTGGGGCGACCCTAGGCAAGGACGATAGTGCCCGACGGGGCCTCGTCAGCATCATACTTGATAGGGAGAAGTAGTTGGGGCCCCATATTGATGATATTTGATATATCAATGCATGACATACTTTTGATATATCAATACATGACATACTTTTGATTTATCAATACATGACTTACTTTTGATATATCAATATATGACATACTTTTGATATATCAATACATGACCTACTTTTGATATATCAATACATGACATACTTTTGATATATTTATTAGGTCGTGTTTAGTTGTTTTATTGTCATGATTTGGTTGATATCATATTTGACTGGAACTCATCTATACCTAACATGCTGATCAAAAAACGAATAATCTTTAGCTGTGGGGGGGGGGGGGATTCAAATCGGCTGTCCACTTCACCTAAGCCTTAAGGTCAGCCTGAACTACCAGATTTATTATGTAATGTTAAGTAAGTCAATTTCCTACCATTATGTGCATGGCAATATCCGGATGTTGTTTTTCTTCCTACTAATAAAATCCGTATCTCGGTGTCCCTCCGTCCGTCCGTGCAGAATGGGAAAGCCGTCGCTATAAATAATCTATGACGTCATTTCTCGATGGTACAGTTTTTTTTTTTTATTTTCCTACTAATAAGTTCTATTCTTGGCGTGCGTCCGTGCAGAATGTGATGTCGCTATAAATAATTCTGCACTTGGGATATTCTCTATGACGTCATTTCCCGATAGTAAAATTTATTATTAATTTAAATTTATACTATTTGTAAAAAAAAAAAAGCGCGACAAGTAATCAGGCTGTTGTAAATATTACATTGCTCACTATATGTTTCTGGTCTTGCTGCCGGTTTGCGTGTAGTTTTTAAACGATTATTCTCATATTAAACATTTTATTGAGATAAAACCTTTAGTTGCGAATGCAACGGGCAACTACAAGTTTATAAATAAAATTTGTGCTGGACTGTGGTCAAAATAAGCAAAGATGGACCAATCAACTTGCGTGGGTGGTTTTAACGCCTGGTGCACTGTTAGCGTGTCCCGGGGGGGGGGTGGGGTTTGGGGGGGTCTTGAGATGTGAGGGCCTCGTAAAGCCCATATATTTTATACCATCATAAGCAAAATTTTATAACCATTCTGATGACGCCTTTAATTTTAAGAGCCCATAATTTTTCTACTGTGTGCCCGGGGCCCCAACCAACTTTAAGTCCGAACCTGACAACTTACACAATGTGGATGGTTGTAAATAAAATATCTATCAACAATATGTGAGAGAAAACCGGCAATAACGAGAACGCATTCCTGACTCCCTAGAAAACATCGCTCCCACCCACGGCGCCTCACAGAAGTTTTACCTCCTATCCTATTCTATTTTTAGATCACCCCAAGGACATTTCCTTCTCTTCGAGGATTTAAAAAAAAAAGGCTTTAAGAAAGCTAACGGTATCGATATATATTTTCAAATTCATTTCAGTATCGTTTGAAATGTATCGCTGCTAGAAGCAATGACACAAAGAATCAGATGTATCTTTTCCATTTGTTTTGGTCTTCGATTACTAGATTATTAAAAAAATTACAAATATTCGATACTAACTAAAGGAAAAAGTTTGTATAGATATTTTCTAAATCAGCTGAGAGATGTTGAATAAATTCATATGGCCGATTACATTGAGGGAAATATTACATAAAAAAAAAACAGACACAATTTTGTAGGATTAAAATCTATTTATTCAAAGACAAAGTGAGAAACTTCTGGTTTGAACTTTTACTGAGATTCCTAATAATGTTCTAAAAATAGAATGTATTTGGTGCTTTACTATTTTAAACACTTTGCGAGGGTTTGAATATATATATTTCAATATGTGTGTGTATGTGTGCGTGAGTGTATATGTGTATGTGTGTGTATGTGTGTATGTGTCTATGTATGTTTGCCTGTGTATGTGTGTATGTGTGTTTGTGTGTGTGTATGTACATGTGTGCATGTGTATGTGTTTGTGTGTATGTGTATATGTGTGTGTATCTGTGTGTGTATCTGTGTGTGCATGTGTGTTTGTGTGTGTGTATGTGTATATGTGTGTATGTACATATGTGTGTATGTGTTTGTGTTTGTGTGTGTGTGTTTCTCTGTGTGTGTGTTTGTGTGTGTGTTTGTGTGTGTATGTGTGTGTTTGTGTGTGTATGTGTGTGTATTTGTATGTGTATGTGTGTATTTGTGTGTGTATTTTTGTGTGTGTATATGTGTGTATATGTGTATTTGTGTGTGTGTTTGTGTGTGTGTATGTTTGTATTTGTGTGTGTGTATTTTTGTGTGTATGTGTGTGTATATGTGTGTATGTGTGTGTATGTGTGTGTATTTGTGTGTGTATGTATGTGTTTGTGTGTGTGTTTGTATGTGTATGTGTGTGTTTGTATAACAATGATGTTAATACACCTCAATCTAAACTAAACTACAATTTGCGGTTTTCCCCACGTATTCTGTTTACTATTCCCTGATAGTAGTTGGCATCTATGATTTAATATGACTTTCTTTTACTGTAAAAATGACTTTGTTTACTATAAATATGACTTTGCTTCACTGTTAGTATGACAACGTTTAACTACAAATATTATATTGTTCACTATAAATATGACTTTGATTGACTATAAATATGACATGAATTGGGTGTAAATATCACTTTGTTTGACTGAAATTAATGAAATAAAAAAAAAAACAGCGTTATTGACTGAGACATTGACTTAAGTCACTTTTCATACTCAATCTCTAAGCAGTTTCGAAAGCTAGAAAGGGGTGAGTACTGTTTTACACGTGGTGCCACTTTGACAAATATTGAACAGTGTGAGTACTGTTTTACACTTGGTGCCACTTTGACAAATATTGAACAGTGTGAGTACTGCTTTACACTTGGTGCCACTTTGACAAATATTGAACAGGGTGAGTACTGTTTTACACGTTGTGCCACTTTGACAAATAGTGAACAGGGTGAGTACTGCTTTACACGTGGTGCCACTTTGACAATTATTGAACAGGGTGAGTACTGCTTTACACGTGGTGCCACAAATATTGAACACACCGTTACTGTAAAACGTTTGAAACTGCCACCATGAAACAAAATCAATGGTTGCACTAGGTGTGAATTATCCATAGGACTTCACCTTGTGAAAATGTGTAAAAATGGTGTACATTAAACTACTATGTAGTAAATTGAAATGTTCCAGTGCTTGTTTTTTGCCCTTTTCGTTGCAGGTAATTGCACAAGGTGTTGACAAACAAATGAAAAGGGCACGCCACATTCACGCTAACTGTTTGTCGTGGTCTGTTTATAGCTCATCTCCGAGTAAAACAATAATCATTATATTTACTATCTAAAAATAACAGAAAGTAACACGTGCCTCCAATACGTCAGAATTAACCAATCAGATCACGTATAGGCGCGCACTCCCTAGAACCGAAATAATTTGAATTCAAAAATGTGAAGATGACATTCCCCCCCCCCCCCAAAGATTTTTCCCCCCCCCCTTCATATTTGTGGCTAAACTATTTATTGACAATGTTATTAGCTTCGTGTCCAATTGACAAGGCTAATATGATCATACACTTATAGATTATAACATTAGGGTTGTACACACAGTATTCTCTGTTTCTATCATGTAGAGAGAGTGAGAGAGTAAGAGAGAGAGAGAGAGAAAGTGAGAGATATATGCAGAAAAGAAGAAAAGAAAGAGTTTTTGGAGAAATCAATAAAACAATCAGAGATGGCACGAGATAAATAAAAACAAGGTAGTTTGTTTATTTGTTGGGTGACGCCCACGGATCGAACATTCATATTACCGCCATATTTGTTATTAATAAATTCGTTGAGATCAATAATGCTATTTCTATACCTATCTGGATCATTGTTTATCAAGCATCTCCTTGTACTCCATCTTCAAAGTCACTGAAAAGAATGCAATTTAGTCTACAAATGGCCTAGCCGACATTTTTGTTATCAATCTATCATTCAAATTTTGTATCTGGTATTTATCTAAATGGAAGAAAGTGATTCAGATATCATTATATTTTTTTTTTACTCCGTATGTATAAGTCCATCTGTATTGCAACTGGTATTGAATATCAATATCTTGTTCTACAGTACTGAAAAATCCTATAATGGTGGCTTTTTAAGCCAATGGTGGAGGTTATGTAGAGACCAAATGTAAAAAGGAAACGTAAGGAGGATGTGTAGTCTCTTTACATTAGACATCGGCACGATACTAAAATATCATTTCCTTTGATTTTAATTGGAGTGTTGGCACATTGCTATAAATGTGTTTTTTTTTTTTGGTTGAATTTTGGGCACGGCAGCCCCAACAAGGTTCGCCACTGCCTTAGACCGTAGATGAAAATTACTTCCAACACTGGTCTTGTTATAGATAACCCTAGCGAGAGAGAGAGAGAAAGAGAGAGACAGACAGAGAGAGAGAGAGAGAGAGAGAGAGAGAGAGAGAGAGAGAGAGAGAGAGAGAGAGAGAGAGAGAGAAAGAGAGAGAGAGAGAGAGAGAAAGAGAGAGAGAGAGAGCGAGAGAGAGAGAGAAAGAGAGAGAGCGAGCGAGAGAGAGAGAGAAAGTGAGAGAAAGAGCGAGAGAGAGAGAGAGAGGGAGAGAGAGAGCGGGGCAATAGTTATGGGTTCAGATCAGGAGCATCATTATTTTAGAATGGGCTTCCTTCAAGATTTAGCAGGTGTGCCCCCAAGTTGTATTAGTTTTTCAAAGGAGGCAACACAAATATCAAAATACATCGGCAAAATGTAGGTCGTTGTTTACGAATTTACAGAATGTGCTGAAAAAAACAATTTTTTAAAATTAGTTGTCTGATGTTGAAATCAAATGTAAACATCGGCCCTACATCTTTACTTTAAGTAGATTATCACGCCTTTTTAGCAAACATTTACTCATTATTATTCAAATACACCAGTGCCATAATCGTTGTAATATATTTATTAATGAGATGGACACCCCCTCCTTTCCCTGTGTCGGTCCTGATTAAATTATCAACAAGTCTCACTGACCTATTTATGGCCGCTGAAATATCAAAAACAAGGATCGTTGTCAAACAGTTGGACGTCCAGGCACCATGAAACTCTCCCCCCCCCACCCCCGTGCCCCACCCACTGTGACATGTGCATCAGATAACGGTAAGATTGACACTTATCTCCCTGGGAGGGATGCACTTCGTCCCAGTTATAATAATTGACAGCAAATGGGGTGAAACTGAACATGGTCGGGCGTTGAGGATGTTTGTCTACTAGCGTGTTCTGTGAGCGTGAATCAGGACTGTGGTCAGATTAATGACCATATCAGGTTGTTGGTGTAGCTGCAAACAAATTTAAAAACCCTTCGTGTAAATATTACTTCATTAGACTCGCCTCTTGACTGTGATAAATAATTTATTCAAAACAGAGTCATAATAAAGTCACTATTTGTTGACGCAATAGGTCTTTGAGTTCAATGAAGAAATAACGTAGTGCAGTGTTTCTCAGAGTGTGGCGGGGTAAGCGCTGCTGCACCGGACAGAGAACATTCACGACTAAAACGAAAACAATGAATTGAGGGGAAAACATGACCGTATAAACCAGTGTTTCCCAAACTTTTTCATGTCGTGCCCCCACCTATGCCCCCTCCCCTCATGTAAAATGCATAATTTTCAATATCAAAAAATTGATTGATTGTTCACTTGAGAAACTTAAATAATAGGTTTTAGGAAGAAATCACTAGGAACTTGTTAACGAAAAAAAATAAGTAAATATTCAAAAAATATAATGTTAAACTGAAATTCAAATACGAAAAAAATTAAACATATTCTATATTAATTTATTATTCCAGTTAAGTTATATCCTTGCGTTTGATGCATGCTGCACAAAGCTTTTATATTAGATTCCAATTTGGTTTGCTTCAGTCTCAAGTCTCCGCGTCGTGTTATATCCAGCCGACTTCTTTTTTTTTAAAAGTAAATCATTTACAGCACTAAATCCACATTCAGCTAGATATGAATATGGAAATGGTAGCAATAGTTTTCTTGCACATTTGGTTAAATTTGGGTATTTGATTTCTGTTTCCTCACAAAGCCATGCCATCGCACCTTTTATATTAAATAAAGTTTTAACTGACTCATCATTTTGCAACTCTGCGAGTTCTTCTTGATACTGCATATTTGATATATCAGACAAATACACTAACATTGGCTGCATCATCCATGTTGGAAAATCAATTTGTGTTAAATCAGAAAATCTTTCTTTAAAATCAGCCGATAAAATATTCAGATGATTGACAATAACAAGTAAAGCGGTATGAGTTACTTCACATTTTGGAGCCAATGAAACTGTTCAAAATTTTTGTTGTTAATTTGTTTCTGACATAACTCAATAAAAGTAATGAAACCAAAAATCTTCGCTTTTGCATCGACAAGTGTTTTATTTGTTCCTTGAAGTTGTTTATTTAATATATTTAATTTTTCAAAGATATCGGCTTAATAACTCACAAATGCTTTACCATCGATTGTTAACAGATACTTCATTTCAGGTTTGTCGCTTAAAAAATCAGTAGAGGCGACGCGCGGCGACTATAGTGCCCAAAGGGTTAAATGGCCCTGAGCGAAAGGGTAAAACTCGTATCGAGTCCATTTTCAAATTGCCCCTTTAAAATCAAATTGCCCCCTTGTGGGGCGTGGGCCCCACGTTGGGAAACACGGATATAAACGATGGATACATGTTTTTTTTTTTTTTACTAGGGGTACAGAGTGTAACCAAAATATTTTAAGGGATACACGGAGGTCAAAGGTTTGAGAAACACTGACATTAGTCATCGATCCGAGTCTTATAAGGTGCTAAGACTATCTTCTTTATTGCACTGACATGACGGGGTTCATTGAGGAGGATGGGGAAGTAAAGTAGCCAGGGGGAGAAAAAGTCCCACCACCAATACTTTTTTTTTAGCAATGTCACGCAAATATTCGGACAAGTGTAGTGTCACGCTAATATTCGGACTAGGGTAGTGTCACGCAAATATTCGGACTAGGGTAGTGTCACCCAAATATTCGGACTAGGGTAGTGTCACGCAAATATTCCGACAAGGGTAGTGTCACGCAAATATTCGGACTAGGGTAGTGTCACCCAAATATTCGGACAAGTGTAGTGTCACGCAAATATTCGGACTAGGGTAGTGTCACGCAAATATTCGGACAAGGGTAGTGTCACGCAAATATTCGGACAAGGGTAGTGTCACGCAAATATTCGGACAAGGGTAGTGTCACGCAAATATTCGGACTAGGGTAGTGTCACGCAAATATTCGGACTAGGGTAGTGTCACCCAAATATTCGGACTAGGGTAGTGTCACGCAAATATTCCGACAAGGGAAGTGTCACGCAAATATTCGGACTAGGGTAGTGTCACGCAAATATTCGGACAAGGGTAGTGTCACGCAAATATTCGGACTAGGGTAGTGTCACGCAAATATTCGGACTAGGGTAGTGTCACCCAAATATTCGGACTAGGGTAGTGTCACGCAAATATTCCGACAAGGGAAGTGTCACGCAAATATTCGGACTAGGGTAGTGTCACCCAAATATTCGGACAAGGGTAGTGTCACGCAAATATTCGGACTAGGGTAGTGTCACGCAAATATTCGGACAAGGGTAGTGTCACGCAAATATTCGGACAAGGGTAGTGTCACGCAAATATTCGGACTAGGGTAGTGTCACGCAAATATTCGGACTAGGGTAGTGTCACCCAAATATTCGGACTAGGGTAGTGTCACGCAAATATTCCGACAAGGGTAGTGTCACGCAAATATTCGGACTAGGGTAGTGTCACCCAAATATTCGGACAAGTGTAGTGTCACGCAAATATTCGGACTAGGGTAGTGTCACGCAAATATTCGGACAAGGGTAGTGTCACGCAAATATTCGGACAAGGGTAGTGTCACGCAAATATTCGGACTAGGGTAGTGTCACGCAAATATTCGGACTAGGGTAGTGTCACCCAAATATTCGGACTAGGGTAGTGTCACGCAAATATTCGGACAAGGGTAGTGTCACGCAAATATTCGGACAAGGGTAGTGTCACGCAAATATTCGGACAAGGGTAGTGTCACGCAAATATTCGGACTAGGGTAGTGTCACCCAAATATTCGGACAAGGGTAGTGTCACGCAAATATTCGGACTAGGGTAGTGTCACGCAAATATTCGGACAAGGGTAGTGTCACGCAAATATTCGGACAAGGGTAGTGTCACGCAAATATTCGGACAAGGGTAGTGTCACGCAAATATTCGGACTAGGGTAGTGTCACGCAAATATTCGGACTAGGGTAGTGTCACCCAAATATTCGGACTAGGGTAGTGTCACGCAAATATTCGGACTAGGGTAGTGTCACCCAAATATTCGGACAAGGGTAGTGTCACGCAAATATTCGGACAAGGGTAGTGTCACGCAAATATTCGGACTAGGGTAGTGTCACGCAAATATTCGGACTAGGGTAGTGTCACCCAAATATTCGGACTAGGGTAGTGTCACGCAAATATTCCGACAAGGGAAGTGTTACGCAAATATTCGGACTAGGGTAGTGTCACCCAAATATTCGGACAAGGGTAGTGTCACGCAAATATTAGGACTAGGGTAGTGTCACGCAAATATTCGGACAAGGGTAGTGTCACGCAAATATTCGGACAAGGGTAGTGTCACGCAAATATTCGGACAAGGGTAGTGTCACGCAAATATTCGGACTAGGGTAGTGTCACGCAAATATTCGGACTAGGGTAGTGTCACCCAAATATTCGGACAAGGGTGGTGTCACGCAAATATTCGGCCAAGGGTGGTGTTACACAACCATTCGGACAAGGGTAGTTTCATGCAAATATTCGGACTAGGGTGGTGTTACACAACCATTCGGACAAGGGTGGTGTCACGCAAATATTCGGACAAAGGTGGTGTCACGCAAATATTCGGCCAAGGGTGGTGTTACACAACCATTCGGACAAGGGTAGTTTCACGCAAGTATTCGGACTAGGGTGGTGTTACACAACCATTCGGACAAGGGTGGTGTCACGCAAATATTCGGACAAGGGTGGTGTCACGCAAATATTCGGACAAGGGTGGTGTCACGCAAATATTTGGACAAGGGTGGTGTCACGCAAATATTTGGAAAAGGGTGGTGTTACACAACCATTCGGACAAGGGTAGTGTCACGCAAATATTCGGACAAGGGTGGTGTCACACAAATATTCGGACAAGGGTGGTGTCACGCAATAATCGGACAAGGGTGGTGTTACACAACCATTCGGACAAGGGTGGTGTCACGCAAATATTCGGACAAGGGTGGTGTTACACAACCAATCGGACAAGGGTGGTGTCACGCAAATATTCGGACTAGGGTAGTGTCACGCAAATATTCGGACAAGGGTGGTGTCACGCAAATATTCGGACTAGGGTAGTGTCACGCAAATATTCGGGCTAGAGTAGTATCACGCAAATATTCGGACAAGGGTGGTGTCACGCAAATATTCGGACTAGGGTAGTGTCACGCAAATATTCGGACAAGGGTGGTGTCACGCAAATATTCGGACTAGGGTAGTGTCACGCAAATATTCGGGCTAGAGTAGTATCACGCAAATATTCGGACAAGGGTGGCGTTACACAACCATTCGGACTAGGGTAGTGTCACGCAAATATTCGGACAAGGGTAGTGTCACGCAAATATTCGGACAAGGGTGGTGTCACGCAAATATTCGGACTAGGGTAGTGTCACGCAAATATTCGGACTAGGGTAGTGTCACGCAAATATTCGGACAAGGGTGGTGTCACGCAAATATTCGGACTAGGGTAGTGTCACGCAAATATTCGGGCTAGAGTAGTATCACGCAAATATTCGGACAAGGGTGGTGTCACGCAAATATTCGGACTAGGGTAGTGTCACGCAAATATTCGGACAAGGGTGGTGTCACGCAAATATTCGGACTAGGGTAGTGTCACGCAAATATTCGGGCTAGAGTAGTATCACGCAAATATTCGGACAAGGGTAGTGTCACGCAACCATTTGGACATGTGTGGACAAAATGAAGGTCATTTCACACAGTTCTGTTCGATTTTTATTATTAAATTATTTTCATATCGAATCTGTGTGTGGAACGAATAAATGTGAGTCTAACTATGGTTTCATTTGTGTGAGTGTCAAACCTTCCGTTAAGTCCCGACTAAAAGAAAACAAATGGTCGCATGGTGACCGATCTTTACCAGTAGGGGGTCCGCGTCAGTGACGTAGCGAGCTTAACTCCGCGCCCTAGGCGCTCCTTTTTAGCACCCACCCCCTTTCAAAAACCATATAATATTATATTCACATTATACCATTTTTGCGCCCCTTTGTAAGTAGCGCCCGGAGCATGACGCCCCCTTGTCCCCCCCCTTCACTACGCCACTGGTCAGTGTGGAATGCTCCCCCCCACCCCCCACATGTTGAGAACAAATCTCTGCGTGTCAGGTATATTACATCAGCACACTGCAGCGTGGGGTGCAACTAAATTGTTTTCTTATCGGGCCTCGCTCCTCTTGAGTCAGGTAAAGCTTGTTATGTAAACTGTGTGGCAGGTCACCTGCCATGTCACGTCGTCATCTCAGATGATGACTTCACGTCAGTGAAAGATATAATTTTTTTTAAAGAATTATGTCAGGCTATTACGTCACTGTGTGTGAGTGTGTGTGTGGGTGTGTGACGCAAAGCGCTTCAGATAAACGCCATTCAAGAATTTCAGTTTAGCCCTGTTCCGATAGTTTTGTCCTCCACACCAGACGACGATTAATTTGGCCAAATCGATACATCTCGAGTTATAAATTTATCGATTATAAATTATGGACAAGCAATGAAATAGTCATAGTTTTCAGTCAAACGTAATTTGTCTTTAATGAAGTCAACATCATCTATCGGGATACAACAAGAACAACTTCAAATTTCGCGCCTACTAGAAGCCCAACGATAGGAAGAACTCCATGGAGACTCAGGATACAACAAGTATGTCAGACATGCAGACCCTGTGTAAGCGTAGTTGTGCTCCACATCAAGGACACTTTACAATAATATTTTTAGTACATTACTTCTGCTAGTTTTCGTAGGTGTTGCACTCATAACAAAACAAATGTGACCAACATGACCAACGGCTATTGTTAGGGGCCCTAGAATTGGGCCTCCTATAGTGACTTTAAGCAGAACCTTTAATATACAATTGGGGTGCCTAGGCAAATCCATTAATAGATTTATGGGGCCGTCGGCTAATACTGTATTAAATAGTTGGGGGCCCCTAGGAAAATACTGTATTAGATAGTTGGGGGCTCTATGCAAATCCACTCCACGGAGTTTTTACTCGGAAGGAGTCCTCAGTCAGAGGAGGACCTGGAATGTCGCCTAGTTTGTTTTTTCATTAAAAACAGCTCTGATCAAATGTACACACACATACACACACACACACATATATATATATACACACACACACACACACACACACATATAGCCTTACTAAGAAAAACTATTCATGCCATAAGCAGCTACAGATGAAAACATTGTATAAAGAACCAAATTGTTGCTGAAACATCATAGTAAAGTGATTTCTTAATACACAGAGTGGACTAAACACTGAGCAGGAGATACCAATATGCATCCATTCAACATTATGACAGGTCATTAAGTTGTCCAGTCGACTGAGTGTTCAAAAAAAAAAGACATTACATTTTTCCGAAACAAAACTCATAAATTATGTTGGAATTTCCATCACTCAAACCAGTACATCTTCAAGAAAATGGGTCATTCAATCAGCAAGTGTAAATTTTGTTTTTTTTACCGTTAAGTCTGGTTCAGACTTGCTAGGTCAATGTCATGTTGACATTGTCAATGGCTATTTACGCTTAATGACACATACACACACACAGACACACAAACACAGAGACACACTTGCAATCATATATCCATATTTTAACATCAACACCATGTTATAAATTCTTTTTTTTTTAAATCAGACGTTTTTCTTGTGTTAAGACGTACGTTCCATTACATACATGGACAAAGTGTTGATTTGGAAAAATATAGTGTCAAAGTATGACCCTAAGGTCATTTCAACATACAATTTACCAAACTTGACCACCGTAGTTGTCATGGAGCACTTGATCTGTTTGTTCAAGATCTCGTTTCGCCATAATGTTATTTTTACCAGATACAGAAATAACTTTGCATTTCTAGAACTAGCTATTGGAGTTTTTGTCTGTTAGCTATGACTAGCAAATGATTTTTCTATCTATCTATCTATCTATCTGTCTATCTATCTATCTATCTATCTATCTATCTATCTATCTATCTATCTATCTATCTATCTATCTATCTATCTATCTATCTATCTATCTATCTATCTATCTATCTATCTATCTATCTATCTATCTATCTATCTATCTATCTATCTATCTATCTATCTATCTATCTATCTATCTATCTATCTATGTTTCCGTCTTTCTATTCCTCTACCAATCTGTCATTCTCCTCTGTTTCCGTCTGTCTTTATTGTGTGCCTAATCCTATGACTATCTCCAACAGGCAACAGTAGGTTGTACGAGCTATAAATAGCCGAGTTGTTGACTGTAAACATCAAAGAGATCGACCGAATTCAGTCGCATTCGGTAAAATTATTAAATTTTATAATTATTAGTCATTGTTGAATGCCTGCGACAGGGTGGTCTGTTAATGTTACATTTGTGGATCGTCCATTAATTCATTCAATAAAAGACTATGAGTTATCACTTTATCTACAGATAGGGATACACTAGTATAAAGTTTCATTGGAAACACAGAAATATTTTTAAAAAATAAAATATGTGCCCACTTTTTCTCTTCTTCATTTTCCTCC
The DNA here is from genome assembly GCA_021962125.1 of Bulinus truncatus. Lineage (NCBI taxonomy): Eukaryota > Metazoa > Mollusca > Gastropoda > Planorbidae > Bulinus > Bulinus truncatus. The sequence continues at coordinate 862,700 of JAGDYQ010000258.1, forward strand.
TATACTGAAATTAGGACAAAATTATTCAAGGCCAGATAACTCTGACTAAAGGGGGACAAAAAAACAACACCATTACAGAACAAGAAAGATTACTGCCCGTTGGTTACATGCCTAAGGGGAAGGGTATGTGTAGGGGGAGAGGCGGAGGGGGGGAGTATAGGTGTCATTCTTTGTTTTGGTTCATCAGTTTATCCCAGTTAATTCCACCACCTTCTCCCCTTACACCTCCTGGCCGTAATCTCCCCCCTCCCCCAATCTCTTCTCACTACCCCCTCACCCTCCCACATAAAGTCTCACCGACCCCCCCCCTTCCGGGCCAAGTCACCACCCTAGACAAACTTGAGAGGGGAGAAAAGAGAAAGGAGGCGGGTCGTATTGATTGACCTAGATTGGCCTGTGTCTGATAGAGACTAAATATACCCAAGACCTGAGTGTTTCAATCTCAATAGAAGAAATGGTAATTTTCAACAATTTGCAATGATACAGACTGAACCTAATGACTTTGGAACTGTTGGACTTCAACCAGTGCGACCTAATTTGACGTCAGACAACAGGACTGAGGATTATTATTTCTTGTTTTCTCTGAATAACAACACAATTTAACAGGATAGATTAAAGGAATTGTTAATTCTAAGAAAGAAATAACCAGAATAGAAAGTTGTTTTGTGTGTGTGTGTGTGTTTGTGTTAATAGTTGGTTTAGAAATGTGTCAATCAAATAGAATGGCCATTGGATCACATTATTTCTCCTCGTGTTTTCATTGGCTGTGCCATGATGAGTTGACCTACATAATGTTGTAATCATTTCTGAATGACTTTGAATCTTTTGCCTCATTTAATGTGAAGTTAAAAATGTATGAACTTCTCACGTCACAAATTCACCCGACGGGGAAATTCTTCCATGGGGGAGGGGGAGAAGAGCGAGGGATGGAGGTAGGGATGAAGTAATAAATAAAAAAAAACAACTAAAGACAGCAAAAGATTCACACAATAATCTTCTAAGAATTACAAAACTGACTAAAAGAATCCATATAATAATCATACAGGGATTACGTGAATAGTTTCTACACGTATTTTCATTTCTTTTTCTTACTTTTTGCTGGTAAAAAAAAATAGAATGGACATCCTTAAGTTACTAGCTGTAACCTGCAAAACCTTTGCATCGAGTTATATGATTCCCTTAGGCTTGATGGGTAGGCTAGGTTATTTTTTGGTTTCGGGCAGATCAGATTTTTTCAAGATTGAATTTTAAACTGGAATAATATTGTATTAATTCTTTACTTTTGATTTAACGCAGAACCCTAATCGCTTATATATAGGACAATGTTTCAACAATTTAAACAAAATTTCAGGAACAGTTTACTTTCTTTTTACTGATCACTTTGAAGTGTAACAATCCCATCATCCTATTTCATCATAACTTGAGTGAAGCGGACTCTTGAAATAACAATATTTCAACTTCCGTAACATTATAAAGGAAATGACCTTTAACATGAGACATACAGGAAGTAAGGTGGTTGGGGGGGGGAGGGGAAGAAAGGGGAGGGGTGAGTTTGAGTTAATGAGATGGGTCGCTGTTCAGTTGTCGAATAAAAACTCTGGTCTTAGACCGGCAACACCTGAAGACATTCAACTATACGAACACTGCAGCTCTGTGTGGTGCTAATAAACAGTGGCCCTTGCACGGTCACATCTGGACACTTATGGACACTTGGAGGAGCGCCGTGAAACCTCACTTAAAGCGTAGAGTGTTGCGGTTTATCTATGGTGGATCAGGCTACCTACCCCCCCCCCCACCATCTTCCACACACCTTAACCCTTTCATACCCCTCCCCCCATATCTTTCATTGCTACGATCTTCTATCAATACTCAGCTTTTAGTGGTGTCTGAGGAAACGAAAGTACATTTTCTTTTTTACTTCCCCTGAAGAGCTACGACATTTATAAGTTGCTTCCCATTTCTTACTCGGCCGCACTGGTAAAATATTGGAAATAATTCATTCATTTTGTGTGTGTGTGCGTGCGTGGGTGTTTAGGTATGTAAATGTTTATATTTAGGCCGGGACACAATATCTAGCATACTTTACTATTAATTGTTCTGGTCAGCAGATGGCCATTGAGAGAGATGACCCCTGGTCAAATTAGTTGCTGGACTTTTAGATTTCATTGAATAGGGAGTTCTTGATGGTCCATTTGGCTGGTATGGGGTATATCCAGGTTTGACCTCATTCTTTAGTTACTAAGAATAGTCCTCTCTATTTTCTTACACTACTTTGCCACCAATTAGAAACCTTCTTCGATTAGTCCCAGAAGATAAACTCAGAAATTGGGAGATGGTATCCAATCGGATTGGCAGGGCAGTACTGTTTCAAATCAGATTTTTTTACAGTACCATACAATATAGGTCGCATCACGGGTTAATCATTGCGAGATTAAATCGGAGGAGATTACTGCCAGAGAAAGGGAAACAATAGCGAACATTAAATTTAATGAAAATAATTAAATGTTCCCATTCATGTAAAGATTTGGCTTTGAAATCAATCTAAAGTAGTAAGAGATAATTTTGAGTTTAAACTATTAAATGTATTTTTTTTTATATTTCCAATGATCTGGAAATCTTTTTTTGTGTAAAAAAGAGAAACCAACATTTTCAGTGACAAATGACGTAATGGAAGACATTTTCAGTAACATATGACATGTAATGGAAGACATTTTCAGTAAAATATGACATGTAATGGAAGACATTTTCAGTAAAATATGACATGTAATGGAAGACATTTTCAGTAAAATATGACATGTAATGGAATACATTTTCAGTGACAAATGACGTAATGGAAGACATTTTCAGTAACATATGACATGTAAGGGAAGATATTTTCAGTGACATATGATACATTATGGAAGACATTTTCTGGGACATATAAGACAGAATACTCACACGTAATTGTACTATGTTGAGGTGAGTATTTGTGTAAATCCCGTCTCGTGAGGAAGTCAGTGAGCTATGACGTCATGTGTTTGGTCACTCAACCTGTACGGGAGAAATAAATGAGTGCATAAAATATTGGAGAAAATATTTCTGATTATTGACATAAATAATGATTGCCTCTGTACCGATCACATGACTGGGGTCAGTTAAAGGCTATCTCTTTAAATGATCTAATTTATTACATTTCAGTAATGAAATTAACTGTATCATTGCAGAGTATCTTTATACAGTATATAAATAAATCATCAAACGATCAGACTTCAATCCCTATGATAGTCAGTAGAAAGAGACACGGGGAGAGGAACACATAAACATAAGCATCGATTATCTGTTAGTTACTGTAAAAATCAAACCACAAGCTGATGTAAAATTCTCTTTACACAGGAACGTACATAACTCAATGTGTTTTACACACAATCATAACTCAATATGTTTTACACACAGACAAACATAACTCAATATGTTTTACACACAGACTATCATAACTCAATATGTTTTACACACAGACTATCATAACTCAATATGTTTTACACACAGACTATCATAACTCAATATGTTTTACACACAGACTATCATAACTCAATATGTTTTACACACAGACAAACATTAGTCAATATGTTTTACACACAGACTAACATAACTCAATATGTTTTACACACAGACTAACATAAATTAATATGTGATGTGTCCTTAGAACCGTAAATGTAAATAAATTCACGACCATGTTTGCTTGTTGAGATTTAAGTAAGGTGCTACTCCAGTAATTCAACAAATATTCTATTTTATAAGTAATTTAAATGAAACTTTGTCGTTTTTTTCTAAACTGAAAATAAAACAACCAAACAAAACACACACTAAAATAAAAAAAAAATCAAATTCTCATATTAAGCCAACGATAAGCGAGCATTAACCAACACACACACACACACAAATAATAATAATAATAATAAAAAATCAGCATTACAACACAAATTCTTGGTACACCCAGAAGTCATACCCCTCTCCAACCCAGCACCAGTTGCCAACTTTCCTCGCCTACTTCCACCCAGTGACACTGACATTGTCGATGACTTCAATTCGTTTCAAAAGCCAGAGCTTCCTGTCGTAGCCCCGTGTCCATTAACCACGTCCCTGCTGCACTGGTCTGCCCTGCCCCCCCCCCCGGCCGCTCCAATCGCCCGCCCCCCCCACCCCTCCCTTTACATTTTTTTTTTAGACTGTACTTCACTGAACCAACCGGCTCCAGGAAGTAGATTTTTGGCATTAACAGGAAATGTGAATAACAGTTTCGTGAAGCGTCCCTAACAACGCGGAGTCATATATTTTGGAAGTAGTACTGCGGTGTACAAACGAGACTCTTCAGTAGGGTTATGACTTTTTTGTAACCTCATATTTACATGGCAAGAAAAGGTGACTTTTAATGAGTGTATTATGACACAAATAACCTTTTCTGAAAATATTTGAAAAACCTTCCCCACCAAACCATAAAACAAATATTATATATTAATATATATAACATAACACTGTAATGGAAAGTTACATAAGAACAACAAGTGCAATGCATGTAAGCATGAGTATAGAGATGTCCAAAATATAAAATGATTATAAAGGACAGCATAGGAAACATAAATTAAGTTTTATGCTTCATCATTAGTGAGAATAAAACAGTTAGTAGTGTCTTTGAAGTCTCACAACGTGGAACAATATCTTGCATTATTTGTATAGCTCTTTCTGCATAGCAGTTACTTCGTTTTATACCAGGTATTGCTTAATCTTCACAGACCCAGTGCCCCAAGAAGCATCTTTCTGCTTCAGTGTATATATGCAAAGCAGGTTCTAAAATCTCTTTTCCTATTTTCCAGTCCCTTTGATCTGAAAACCATACTTCAGACCATGCATGTCCTCGCTATGAAAGTACACACAAGTTAAATTTTCTCGTTTCTATTTTGCGGAATGCCAGAAGTGCTAGTATTGCACTTGAATTTCAACGAGCATTACTTAAAGCCGTCAGTCTCTGGAAGTGAATTACTGGAAAGGTTTTATTTCATTCGTAATAGTGAAATACTTGCGTCAAATGATGTAAGAACTTCATGTCGTCTTTCCATCCTTTGTTTTCTCACATGATTTCTGAACTACTATCTTGAGAAACAAGTGACTCTTTAAGTGACTCGTAATTTGCGCTAATTTCAGCAACAAATGGATATGAAATGTTTGGATTAGACGTTTCCCTGCCGAAAACAGAATCCATAGCATGCTTGAGTACTAGGCCTAAAACGTGATGCTGGCAGCCTATGTACTGAGGGATTTGTCCACTGTTCTATTAACAGTAATTTTGCAGCTTGCGTACCACACCATTTTTGTTGCCAGAATGTGTATTTCTTGTATCGCAAATAATTTACTCGAATACATGAATAGAGTACGTATTCAGCTAGAACAGCCCTATTCGCTGATAAAATAGACACATCAAGTTAGATAATATAGACACAGCAAGATATATAATATTGAAACAACAAAAAAGTTAATATCGACTGATACCATTTATATATTGTCAAGAAAGTACGAAAGATAATATAGTACTGACTACACCTTTCCGTATGCCAGTGAGGGCTGCATTCAAGTTTGTATTATATAAATAAGGTCATTCATACAATAGCCTACACTAAAATAGATACAGTGTTCTTATTTATATTGAGGCCAGCTCCAACTCAACAACTACGTCACGTGTATGTACATTTGGTCACCAATATAGTAAATAGATTTGATCCCAATTTTTAAAATTCTGTTCCGTGGATTAAATTTGCTAAAATGGATGCTCATGTCAATAGTTCAATGTCACAAACCTATTTCAATTCATTCGGTTTCATTGATCTTGTGTTTAAATCAATAACAATGTTTTTATTAACAAACTTAGTTCAAAGATTTCAGAGCCTTCATTATGTGTTCAATCTAAAAAATCATCTCAGTTCAATTATCTCTTCCATCACAAGTTATCAAAGACAATGTTGTCTACAAGTCACCCTCACACATTGATTGCAGTGCGTGTGTGCGTGGAGGGGGTGAGGAGGGGTGTGTGTGCTCAGACGAGGTCCTTCCTTTAAACCGTTTCCAAGTCCTATATTTGGTTAACTATGTGGATTAGGCCAGTGGTCATTAAGGCTTGTCCTTCCCAAAACAACGGACACTGCCCGAGGCTATAAAACAACAAGACAATTTGAGATAAAAGCAAGTGTGTAAAAACCAACAGCTGAGTGACGAGCTTTTGATGAGAGGGAGGGAGGGAGGGGGAGAGAAAGAGGGATGGAGATAGAGAGAGAGAGGGAGATAGCGAAAGTGACGGGAGAGGTGTAGAGAGAAGATAAGGAAGTAGAACAGAGAGAGAGAGAGAGAGAGAGAGAGAGAGAGAGAGAGAAAGAGAGAGAGAGAGAAAACAATGGAGGCGACATAAAAACAAAATAATGGAGCATGAATGTAACAATGTGGACTCAGACCACAGTAAAACAATGTTAGCAGTGGCCTTAATTGATTAGTTTCACGACAAACATCAGATTTTTATTAGCCTCAAAATTATTTTTTTTTTTAAATCAATTAAAAAAATGTTTTTATTTTTTTTTAAAGAGAAACATTGTTACGATTTCTGGTAAAATATATCCCCTCTATGTCTTGATGCACTGCATTAACTGTATAAATAAAGTGGTAGAATAAAAACAAAAACTGATGACAATGTGTACAAAATAGAAGGAATACATTCATCATTGGAACCAGACAATCAAACTGAAACGTTCGAAATAAAACAATTGAAAATCTCAACGAGAAGTAGAAATATAACAATAGTACACTATAACAATAGTACAATATAACAATAGTCTGATAAATTAGACTCAGCTTGTTCTTTGATGGAAATATTAAAAACTACAAATGAAAAAAAAATAGCAATACAAAATTAAATGAAGACGAAATCTGAAGAAAAGAAGTTTGTTATTATTTTGTCAGAATGTAGAGAAATAAAAAAACAGGTTTTTGTTGAGCATTGAATAAAGTGTTGAAGGACACTGTCGGCATGGCAGAGAAAGAATGATATTATGAAGCTAGTTTAATAGTGTTATAGTCTCTCATAATGTTTTTTTATCGATGCTTTTACCTTTTTGTCTCATAATATTTTTTGTGGAACTTTAGAAATCTTGTTAGAAATCATATATAGTAGAATGAAGCTGAATAACAATGTGGCATTGGATCATTTCCATATAAGTGTAATAAACTTATGTAAGACATGGATGCATTGTTACCCACTCTTTGTTGTACTACTGAAGGCCTATCTACCCACTCTTTGTTGTACTACTGAAGTCCTATCTACCCACTCTTTGTTGTACTACTGAAGTCCTATCTACCCACTCTTTGTTGTACTACTGAAGTCCTATATACTCACTCTTTGTTGTACTGCTGAAGTCCTAGCTACCCATGCTTTTTGAACCCCACTTTCTAATGTTGGTAATAAATTTTCTCTGGTGTTCTAAAATTGACTTCTGTGGCAAACAATCGAGAAACAATTTTCCCCCACAATTAACACCAGTGGCCTTTACGAGGTGGCCACCATGGCCATAGCTTCAGGCCCCGCCCCCTTAAGTTGGCCCAGCGATAAGTTGTTTTGATCCGATAAATATTCTACAGATACGTCTGTAGGCTCCCTATCTAGACCTCCCTCCCCCCCCCCCCCCGTGGTACATTTGAACGTATAGTTAGGGCCGCCTCTGACAGCAGCATCAGTGTATAAAAGTTAGGGGACTCAATAGGTGCCCATTCACGAGTTGGGCCCTTTAGATCAAGTCTTATTTTCAATGAAATTACTCTTCAATGATAATTCTTCATGCATTTACTTGACTATCTACAATGACATTGTTGTACGCTGTATGGATCTATCATTTACTGACTTGACCATCTACCGTGACATTTTCGTACTCCATACGGACCTATCAGTCACTGATTTGACCATTTGCTGTGACATGGCTGTCAAAAATACCCAAGCATCGTGCCATAAAAATCAATGTAAAACTCGTGCCCTTTCATTATTTTTATTGCTTAAAATCTGTCATCATATTGCCTTCATCCCGACATCTCTTTCGAAAACAAAATCTGAAAACTTCATTTCATCTGATGTGGCATCTGAAATACAAGATTTCATCTCGACTGCCTAACACGGCATTAGAAAAAATAAAACAAAAACAAAAAACAACATCAGAGACCAATATCTATTCTGTAGCACAAGACAAATGAAACTTGGGAAGAAATATCAGAGAATCTTCCAGTTCCCAGCTAGTCTGGGGAACAATCTCACATTTCTGTGAAAAGATTGTTATCTTAAATCCTCATTGTATTCTCCGGTGTTGGGGGAGCTTTTTACCAACTTCCCTCGCAGAATCGAGTTGCACAATTAGATCAGAGAATTACTGGACTTGCAATCGAATATCCCCCCCCCCCCCGATTCTATTAATTAAATTATATGAGGATAAAAAAAATCGAATACTCTTGAAAATGTAATAAGCGATACGATACCAACTTCACAGAAGTATCGATGTCGTCTGAAGTTAACAATGAAAACTTTTTTTTTGTTAATCCCCATAAATAAACTGTCAGGTGTCATGGTTAATGTGTACTCGTATAATAAGGCAAAAATAGTTAATCTGTATAGATATCTTTATCATCAAGAGAGAGAGAGGTAGATAGAGAAAGAGAGAGAGAGAGGGAGAGAGAGAGAGAGAGAGAGAGGTAGATAGAGAGAGAAAGAGAGAGAGAGAGAGAGAGAAAGTAGATGCAGCCAGTCTATCATCCCTGTGCTCTAGATCAGTGCTTTTCAAAGTGGTGGGCCGCGGCCCCCTAGGGGGCCGTGGACTGTCCGGAGGTGGGCCGCGGAGTTTCGAAAAATTATAAATTTAAGCAATCTAAACCAAAAAAAAAAATAGGGGGGCCGCGACATATTGATTGGCGTTCCAAGGGGGGGCCGTGACTTCAAAAAGTTTGAGAAGCACTGCTCTAGATAGAGGGCTACAAGACCTATTGCGTGACGTCATCTATTCTATTACGAGCATGCAATGGGCCTTTTAATTATAAAGAAGGTAACGCCGCTGTAAATAAATGAGTATATATTTTTGTGTTTAAATAAATACACTAGTCCACAAAAATACAAATGTTTCGAGATTTATTTGAGGGCCTGCTCTATGTAACAGGGCTGAAATTTCTCAAATCTGTTGCGATTTCGTCTGTGTTGTTTTTTGTTATACCAAAGTCAATTATTTCATTGAATAAACATTTTAAAAAATTGTCTAAAAAAAACCTCCGAATCTGTTCATTATTGGTTTTTATGTATGACAAAAGATAAACTCTTGTATTATTAGTTTTTATCCATAATAAGCAACTTGAAGCGTACACAAAATAAAAAGGTTGTTGATGGAAGAGTTAGATTACATTTTATGGATAGAGTATGCAACAATAAATCTTTAATATATACTTAAATTCACATTCTTGCTCCAAGTGTGGGTAAAAACTTACAGTTAAACATTAAAAAAAATTTTAAAATTCTGGTTTGAATTATAATAGTTGCCATTGGTTGCCATAAAAAATGAAAATAAAAAAATGAGACAACTTTTGACTAGACGATAAATATTGCCGGGAGATATAACTCGGGTAAATTGAGAGCTGCTTACTGTATTGACCCGGTCTGACCAACAGTTTGTTACAGTAATTGAAAAATCTGTGACATCTAGTTGATGGGGTAACACAAGTGTAACAGACTAATACGAACCCCCCCCCACCCCTCTCCCCGTCATTAGGCAGGATACCGTACAAGGAAAGAGTATCGCCTGGTTCCACAAAGGACATTTTAAATTATTGAAATAATTGTATACAGTCGCTGCATGCAGTCATATGAACGTAAAAGAATCCCGCGAGGACTTGCTATTACCTTCAATTCTAAGCCCCGGCCATCGGGCCTCTTTTAAAAAGAACTTTCTGCATTCCTGTCATCT